>ARYC01005703.1:0-26112 GCA_000711775.1 Oxytricha trifallax | reverse complement strand
CGAAAAGCAACATGATCTTGAGCAAGGAGAATTGCATCGAGCTTAATTATAAATTTGCACTGTATATCCCTTGCTTTAGTAAGATCTTAGTACTCATTGACAAATTCCATTTGATACTTGTCATCGCATTTAAAGTAGTTGAATGGATAAATCTTGTATGCGGACTGCTTATCGTTATGAGCTTTTTCTCAAACTTGTCCTAAAGTATAAGATAACTTTCTTTACACTGTTTAAGGTTAATTATATTCAATATTGGTAGTTTAAGTGCATGCATCTTAAGAGTGATTTTTACTATCTCTGATGCTGGGAGGTTTTTTACTGCTTTAATAAGTTTATTTCTTTCTTAGCTCTTTGTTCCAAGGATTCTAAGGGTCTCTTTGCTTTCTTTTTTGAAGGAAGACCTCACCATTCTCAGGATCTATGACTTCAAACTTCTTGCCATGATGGTTTTATAGGTGGGTGAACTTTTAAATCCCTTGAATGATTATATTGCTTATTGCAATAAGGGCAAAATTATTTTCCATCTCTCTTATCATGCTTAAGATAGAGCTTAGGCTTGTTAGAATACTACTCTAAGATATGACGCTTAAGAGCAGATTGATAAGTGAATTTCTTCTCACACTCTTCACATAAATGTAATGCTTTAATTTTTTTTTCTCTTCCTCCTCTTCAACCATTTTTATTGGAACTTCGCATTGAATTTCTTAGCTCTGCATTTCTATTTAACAACTGAATTGTTATTCAAAGTCTGAGACCTGAGGTTAGAGAATTTCATGTTCGTACTAGGTAAATGCATCGCAAGTCTCAATTTTCTTTTTATTTATGAAGGAAAGTTTTTGCTGGCTAATGCCAAGGAATGCCGCTTTTTTTAGTAAGTTGCCGCTCATTTTATTAATACTATTAATAATTATATAAGCTGTTTAAATTCTACCTTTATTTACAAGTTAGAGCATATCCTCATAGATTTAGAGAGGTTTAATGGGTACAGAGTGCGAGACATTAGTTTTATGTTTTTTAACTTTCGAGATAATTTATATATTATTTCATCCATTTTATACATTAAAATGCACCTAAATGTGTTTTGTAAAGTTAGGTGGTGCTCCTAAATTTGTTCTCGTAAATTTAGGAGATGAAGTTTTAAAATTATAATTTTTTTAATGCACCACCTAATACGGTTTTGAACTTTAATTTAACCTCCTAATTAAGTTTTATATAAATTAGGAGCACCACCTAATTAAATTATTTATTATTAGGAGCAATTTAATGGAGAAAGTTTGATAAAAATGGAAGTCAAACTTTGAAACTTGGAGAAAGTTCCTCCATCTTTATCTATTTATCTGATTCAGGTTGACCTCCAAGTGGATCTCCCTATTTAGTAGTAAAATTTTAGTAAGTTTAGAATGGATATCCATAATTTTAAATTTCATAAACATTTATAGAAACTGGAAGCAAGATGGAATCTATGAATGATGCAATGAAGAGAATTTAATCTCAAGATTTAATAGGAAAATTCAGAAGTAAAGAAGATCTTTACAGATACTTGGTATAGCAAGGTAAGTTTTCAATTATAAATAACTTATTAACCATAGTTGGATTGTTCTTGCCAACATAGGAGGGAACAAAAATATCATTCTTTAAAGCATTGTTAAGTGAAGAGAAAAAAGCTTTTAAGTCTAATGAAATCAGAATAATCGAGATACCTAACTACCCTGAAATTTCAGTAACAAATCTCTATGATGATGCTATGAGTGATCCAGATTTTGCTCTCTACCTTCCATCAAAGCTGCAACTCTCTAATAAGTTGCCAGAGAGAAACTTCTTCTTTGGTGCCCTTGCAGCTCTGAAACCTGAGTACTTAAATGAAGTTATTTAAGAAGCTCACAAGAAACGCTATAGCATCTCTCGTGAAGAAAATGAGAAGCAGGGAATTAAAATCAGTGAGACCTGGCTATAGGAACTGCAGAAGCATCCATTCATCTCTAGTAAGCATAGTCTTCTAACTTTATAGAATAACCTGGTACTGCTATATACTTGATGAAAGAGCGCAGCAAATTAAACAGAGAGAGAAAGTCTCAAGTAAAGCATGAATTGAGTAAGAGACTCTACAAAGATTTCTAAAAGCCAGACGAGATGAACATAGATGCAGGAGCTGGCACTAAGAGAAGAAACATGGGCCCAAGCAAGCCTTAAGAGGAAGAAAAGAAAGAGAAGCCAAATCCCTTTACGGGCAAATTTAATATGTGAACTTATTCATTCGTTTAAATCTAATACTTATTTATAAACACAAAATCTCCCTTCTCTTGCGCATACTTTAGCTTTATCATCGCTGACTCTCTTAGCAGAATTCTTAATAAAATCGACTGTATCTCTCTTCAAATCGTGTATCGAGTGATAAAGCAGAAGTTTCTTGTAGTGGTCTTTTAATAGGCCCCAATATAATTCAATTCCATTGAAATTAGGACTGTATGGAACATTAAATACAGGTGTTATGTTTAGCATTTCATATTCCTTCCTTGTGTCTTAGGTTTTGTGGGCAGATAAGTTATCTACAAACAAAATAATCTCTTCGTCCGTATACTTATCTCTGAGTTATTACAAGAACTTTGTGTACTATTCGATGTAAATACTGCTTCATCAGCATGTATGAACTTTATATTATGCTCTTAAGACCTTTGCATTTGATCGAATATATAATTTAAATTAGTTTTATAAAATGGAATATTAAAATCAATCACTCTCTTAATACGATTGACTGTCTTGTAAGATATTCCGTTATTTTTATATATGTTAGCTATCGATTATGCAGATATGTGAAGCTCAGGAAATTGGCGATGAAACATCACAGCCCTCTAGGCTAGAGAGAAATGAGCCCAGTATTTAAGAGTCTTATCATTAATAAGATAGTCAATATGATGCTGCTAAAATTTTCGAGGTCTTTTAGGCTTAGAATTAAGCTGCTATCTCTTTAAATTCAATGCTAATAGACAGTGAGACCTCACAGTTGCAGGAGATTTATGAAGTAGACTTGCTATTGATGTATAATTAAGAATAGGTCTGAGTTGATCACCATATTAATCACATCCATAACGCAACTGAAACAATAAATCTATATACTCACTGTCATAAACTGACCCCAAACCTCGCATATACTCACTTAAATTACTAATATTTAAACATTAAGCCCCTACATAAACCCTAATAAAGCATGCCTTAATAGTCTACTTTTATCAATCAAAAACTCAATCAAACTACTGAAAGGGTTCTGGGGTTTTGAATGATGTGATCTCTTCAAGAGATATTAAAAACGTTTGTCATTCATTTTCTATATGACTGAGGAAAAAGCCAAAAAGCTAGAAAAACTTCCAATTCCTAGTGCTAAGCCTCCAAATATTAATATCCAAATTTTGTTACTACCAGTCTAATTGCTAAAATACCCTATCTAATATGTTCAATGATGTGATCTCTCAAGAGATATTAAAAACGTTTGTCATTCATTTTATATATGACTAAGGAAAAAGCCGAAAGGCCAGAAAAACTTCCAATTCCTAGCGATAAGACTCCAAATCTTCCTATACAAATTATTCAGTCACCAGTCTTATTGCTCAGTTACTTATTTTAATAAGTTCCATTCCATATTTATTCTCATTTTAAAGTTTGCTTGTCAGCTCCATCATTATCTACAATTAAATTTTTAAATTATCATTTTATTTTTTTATAAAAGCAGTTAATATAAGTTTCAAGATAACTCAATTCAAGATTTTGTATGCATATGTTAAGTCAACACTCGAGTTGAAAAAACAATTGCTATGTTTGCTTTTATGCATCACTTTTTGTAGTTATTGAATTTAATTATTTATTCATTTTACAATTAAAAGATTTAATAATTCAATATTAAATGCTTCTTTTTTCTTATTTGCATTAGATCTCAATGATTTAATATTTATTAATATTAATTTTTCACAAAAATATGAACTATGATAGATTATTTAGTCTAATTTATAATTATAGTTAATTTATAATCAACTATAATTAATGAAAGTTATGAATATCATTGTCTACTTAGGAAAACAATAAGGTTTTAAATCAAGCTTTATTTAACTCAATTAATTTGTTGTTTTTTTTTATATTTAATTTTTCTTAGCTGTTGCTATAACATTATCTTAAACTCTCTTGAACTTTTTACTTGTTCGATTATTGTGATTATTTTTCTGCTTTTAATTTTTTGATTCAAAGATATTATGTTGGAAAGGGACACTTATTAGCTTTAAGCTGTTGTATTCATTTTAATGTTAACTTAGATAAAAAAGGATTTTTTATCATTATCATTCTATATAAATATATTTTTAATTCATTTAATAAATGGTTTAGTATGTTTTAAATTGAAGGAGTATAGGATTAATTAAATGTAGCGTTTGTTATAGATAATTTAACTTAAATTTGCTATGATTCTACCTTTAGTTAAGAATAACGGACTTTAAAATAACAAAAAATATTATTAATATTAGTTTTATTGTTTTACTAAAACTCAGTGGTGATGTGCTGAAACTTCACTAGAAATTTTAACATTTTAAATCATAAAAAGCGAATTTAAATAATTTACATGATTTAAACTTTTAATGGGATAAAATTTTAATGTTTTGGGTAATTTTTTATTAGGAACTTTACACATTCTCCTTATCCATTTTTAGCTGATGATCTATTTAGGAGATCTTTGATTCTATTAAAGGCCTCATTGCTAATCTTTTACCTTAGAATATTTTATTTTCTTAAGTTCCCTTAAAATCAAATTATATTTATAAATATTTTTTAAGTACATCGAATTTTTTATTGTTTAGGGCTATGCCTGGCTGGAGCTGATAGGTGCTAGTTGTGGGGTTATTTTATTTATAAATTATTCCACCGCTATACTATACAATTAATAATTTTGCAAATATTAATTCATATTTTTAACTATATAATTGCTGCTACTCCAAACTTATAAATATATTAATTTAAATAAATAAATTTATATAGCCATTGCATTTCCCTCAAGGGAAATATATAAAATTCCTTGAATTTATAATAAAATGAACTTAATTGAAACATATATGAAAAGCATTATACAGCTATCTTTATCAAGTGATATTTTGTTTATCAATTCTAAATATGATGAAACTCCAGATGATGTACTGGATGATGCCAATTAACCAGTACTCATTCAGCTAATAGTTAATGATACCACTGACTAATAATTAGCATGTATTTAATCTTGATGAGGATCATTCATCTACTCCTGATTTTATGTACAAAAAATAAAATGGAGGGTAGACCCAATATTTAATTTATTGTTGTGAATTTGTTTGACCTTACCATAATGTTAAACATGAAACAAATATCTGTCCTTTGTAAATTTAAATTAATGAAGCTAGTAAGTTGGCTTTCTAGGCTTTTAGGAATTCCATCTGTCATAAATCCATCTTAGATTGAAATTCATCAAATGTTATTTTGCAATTTCAGTCATAGTCTATAATACTTACACATTCTTCATTTTCTCTCTTGTGTAAGTGATTTCTAAGTTTTTGACTTAAAAATTAAAGTTAAAATGGTACCAAACATTTTTATAAAACATAATGATATAAATTTTGATGAAATTCATTTGATTATATATCTCTTTAAAGCAATAATATGATTAATTATTGTAATTTTAAAATAACAATAATTATTTTGAGAAAATACTCTTTAACTGCCATCCTCATCTATTGACTTATAGATTTTTTCCCTTTTCAACTTAGTATACTTTAGGGACGACTAGTAACTTTGAACTCAAAATAATTTCTTTTTCACATCATCTATTTACTTACCAACAATATGTTTCTACATATTAATTATATCTTATTATTAAAATTAAAATATTTTAACAAATAACACTTATTTGAAATATATGTAAAATAAAATATCAATAGATTTGCTCATTCATTGCAAAAGCATTCTACATTTATTTAATTTTGAATAATGATTGCTATGCACTTGTCATAGCTGTCAAGTTTACTGCAAATCTTAGTCAAATTGTCTATTCATCATCATGCTACTCTGGCATGTAAATCCTTTGTAATCTCAACAGATCTCTTTTCAGGAATCACAGTTGTATTCTTGGAAGATTATAATCGTAAATTTTATCAGCCATCTTATTATCCTCCTTTCTTGAGATTGCCATATAAACTTGCATTTTCAAGATGAGTTAAACTGCAGATTATTAACTCTTATCTACTCTACTTATGAGGTTGTTTGGCAAATTTGTATGCAATTCGTTTTGAAAATATATCAATTTAATTAATTCATAGGTATGCATGTTTATTATTTTTATAATTAACATATTTATATGTTAATTATAAAAATAAATTGAAATATCCTATATATAGCTTAAAAGAATTCTGTTTTTAGTTTTGTTGAATTGTTAATTAAGCCTTATATTATAATTAGCAAGCAAAGTAGTGATTTGATGCATATTTAATCATTAAGTTCTTTTAAAAATGCTTCTCTATTTAATGTATTCAATACTAATAATTATAACTTATAACAAAATGACAGCCTAATCATTTACCAAACTCAAAGAGACTTTAATGTATGATGAAACCAAACAAAATTTAATACGAAAAATTTCAAGTTTTTTCTTGGGAACAAGTACAAAGGCCTTTAATTTCAGTGAAGGGACAAGCAAAAAAGTAAGAGAGTAGATCATATGTTAACAAAGAGCTACAGGAATATAAAAAATAAATAAATGTCGAACCAATATCAAATGATTAAAAATAATTTTTTGTATATGATACACCTACAATCTAGTTTATTTCAAGTCTGTCAAGAAAGTTCTGGTATTATATTTACAACTGTTTCTATTACTAATTATTATCCACAGAACATAAAAATCAAGCAAATGTGCTGGTAAAATAACAATCTAAGCATCTTCACTGTTTGATCTGAAGCTTCTTTGTTTTTCATACACATTTAATTAAAAGAGTACATATGTCTTTCAGATATGAAATACCATAATCAATTCGAATTATTCCTTGATGATTATTGATTATCAAAATTTGTTATTCTTTTATAAATATGACATGAATTATACCTTACTTATCTCATTAATCTTAAAAAGAAATAATTAAATTATATGTATATTAAGAGGAATAAATTAAATAATTTATTTATTAAATAAAAGAAATATAATTCTTAGATTTACATTTTATTGAGAACACAAAATAAAACCTGTAATTAAATTTAATTTAAATGTGTTTTTGTTAATCGATTTTGATAATATTTATTTTTATAACTTTATTCTTCAAAGAAACAGTTAAATAAAGATATGATCGTGCTTTTATTACACTAAAATCTTGTGTATATCATTAATAAAAAATTATGTAATAAATTTATGAAGGTTGATTACAAGAAATACTCAAGCATCAGAATGAAAAGCAGCATCTATCTCTTGAGAATTCTCTTAAATCTAGACTCTTAATACTAGACTAAATAACAAATCAAGAAACGACTCATTTAAAGTAAAGAGATTAATTTGATATAGTTGTTTTTACTACTAGAAAATGTACTTGGTATTTCACAACAAGCTTTAAATTCACAATCTTGGTAAGATAAAAAGGGCAAATCAAAAAGAAACTTCATAAGATGGTTCAGAAAAGGATCCCAAAGAAGGTGTAGTGGACAAAGAGAAATATCAGGAAGAAGTAAATGAAAATTACAATAATAAAGAAATGACCGTAACAATGTTAATGTTCAGGAAGAATGTTACCAAGATGGAAGTCAAAAAGACAATGAAGAAAAGGATGATGACTATGGTGATGAAGCATATAAAGTTAATGACGGTCAAAAATACAAAAAGTCTATCTTACAATCAACTCTCTCAAAAAACTAATGGGTTAATAATTGCATTTTCATTAGTTAAAGAGAAAATAAGTTTAGGTATAGCAAAAGCTAAATGGCTTGATATTATGCTATTATGCTTGAAACCTCTAATAAAAAAAGAGATTAAATTATTGGCTTCCCATTGTTTCAAACTAAACCTGATTGAATTGCTGATCTTAACATTCCAGCAACTATTATTGAAACACAACAATCAAGTATCCAATATTTTCAGCACAAATTTTATCAGATCAATAACTCTTTTGCTTCTAAGATAAAAGATTTCAAAATTAAACCCAAAAATATAGTTATAGTATCTTGCCTACTAGAAATTATACTCATATTAGATCATGCTTAATCACAATTAAACTAGACTTTACCTGTATATTTAAAACCAACCCTGCAGAAAAGTTATAAAACCCCATAGATCAATTAAGACACGAAGATTGGGGAAAAGAACAATTAAATTAAAAATTAATTATAATTGGCGTATAATTTTAATGTTTGGGCTAATTATTAAAACTATTGGCTCGATTAATTGTCCTTATAAAATAAACCAATCAGAGTGTGTAAAATTGATTTTAGCCTAATTATATTTAATTTCAGCCAATTATAATTAATTTTTAACTTAATTGTTCTTTTCCCCAATCTTCGTGTCTTAATTGATCTATGGGGTTTTATTTAACCTTAAGTGAAAAGCTTTGCAGAAAGATTTTTCTTTGAGAACAATATATTGAGTAAATAATGTCAATTTTAAGAAATTGGCTTTGGTATCTGTTCTAACCGAGATACCCTCCACCCTCCCCAACCTTAACCGAGATACCCCTCCCCATACCCCCTCCACCCCCAACCTATTTTATAATAATAAAATAATTTAATAATTTATAAAATCTTTTATAAATGAGTATTTTATAAATTAATCATTATTATTAATTTAAATATAATTAAGATTATTAAGCTTTAATTATAAATAAAAATAATATTCAATCAATAAAATTTTAAAATTCTCATTATAAAAGATTTTATAAATTATTATAATTATTTAATCAATAATTTTCAAAATTCTCATTTATAAAAGATTTTATAAATTATTAAATTATTTTTTTATTATAAAATAGGTTGGGGGTGGGGAGGGGGGTATGGGTTGGGGGAGGGGAGGGCGGTATTGGGGAGGGTATCTCGGTTAAGAGTGGGAGGGGGGTGGGGAGGGGTATCTCGGTTAGAACAGGTATCTATAATTTTTATGGAAGAAAAAGAAAAAGCTTTGGAGTTTATAAATCATATAAATTACAAAATATAAACTTTAAATCTAAGAACCAATGCTTTTAAAAATTGACTTTTAATTTATTAGATTTTATGGTAAAAAATTGTGTATGCTTAAAAATGCTAAATAAATATTAGTGAAGAATTGTAAAGATCATATCCGTCCGCTCATATTTTATAATAAAATGGAGTTCAATAATGTAATAATTTATTGAAGACGATGAAGCATTATGATTCACTTACAAAGTAAGGTGAAGAAAAAAGAGAAGATGGATTCAAGTAAGTTTTTAGATTTATGAGTGCACAATTTTAAAGTTTTTACAAAAATATGTTACAACTTAAAACATTAAGGTCAACCTTTTTACATATTAAGTATAGTGGTAACCTTAAAAGAATTTGAAATGGATTTTTCTAAAAGAGAGTCTAGTACGACAACTATTAGAAGTTCTATAACTATGATTATATCTATTTTCTTAATAGTGTATTGATCAGAAATAATTTTACAATATATAAATATGATGCAGCTTTTTTATATTGAAACATTTTTTTGTTAAACAAAAGAGGGTATAAAAGTGATATAACTGTATATTAGTTATAAAAAAAATAAATCTTGCCATCCACGAAGTAAAATTTTGATCCCCAAGGACAGGAAAAATATGATGAAATGAAAGTTTATCTCAAATACGAATCACTTAATCTTGAAAAAGGTAAATATCAATTCAAAACTGCTCCTCTATCTAAACTATTTTATAATGTTAAAGTTATCCTGATGTTAAAAATTATTTCTATTTGAATGAAAACTATAATGAAACTTTCAAAACAGGACTTTTAAAGCACTTTTTTTAACAATAACGGTAAAGGTTTGCAAAGTACTCTTATTTTTTCACTAGGAAAGTAAGAAGCGCTATTACCAAATGTCAAAAGATAATAAGTATTTTTATTTTAAGATGAATATTTGTGAAATAATTTAAGATAAATAGCAGAGAGATAAGAAATAAAATGATATAAATGATTATATCTTTAACAAACATAATAAATTGCTTACAATATAATTACTTTAGTTACAATAATGATCAGGTGTACATGGAATTTCAGATGAAAAACCTTGCTAAAGTGTCCTAGACTGGAAACAAGTACATAAATTACATTATGAAAATTATTTAGGAATAAGATTTTTGACAATTTCTTCACTTGTTTAAAATAACAAAACCATTCAAGATATTTCCATATTAATAGCAATTAAACTCCAAACAATACTACAATTTAATAGATCAAATCATTATTTCTTGAGACTAATCTTAAGTTCTAATGTTTAATAAGAAATTGAACTTATTGCTATAAATTTACAAAAGCTAGTTTTAAATTTATGAAAAATTATATAAAAATTAGATGATTGTAAGAATTCTTTTAAGATCTATTTAAATACCTAATTAAAATATGAGTAAAAATAAACAGCTTTTCAATTCAATGTTGTTTTTAGAATCTTTTATTTTCAACCAAACATACAGGTAGTTAACTTTACTTTCTGCTCCGTTAATTAGTGGTTATTCAACTTAATCTGTGCTTCTCCTAGCTTAGTTAGGCTATTAAATTTAATATTGTATAAATAGATTGTAATTTTCAAATATTAATTAATAATCATCATTGTAATATTTTTCATTTTAACTTTCTCTCATAGTTACTATTATTAAATATATTAAATTATCTGTTTCTATTAAAAATTATGATTGCTTAATTTAAATATCCACAATATACTCTCGATTATGGGTTGATGGTTGGGAATCGTTAACAGTCAAAGTAAGTTTCCAGGCTTCACAAAGTAAATAAAAACAATCAAAATATAACTCCCTACATATATTTAAAGTGTAAAATCGAATAACATATTTAAAGACTTATCATATTCTACCTTTGTAAGCAAATTGAGAAGCAGAAACCTATAAAAGAACATTCTGTGCTGAGTACCTGGACACAGATCTCATGGTAAATGGTGTATAATCAATTAAAAATGAAAGAATTCAATAAACATATATCATTTTCGGCTCATGTAAAATTCAATTTATAAATGAGATGAATAGCTTATTTTAACTTTAAGTTTGTTAACACTTAACTCTGTGTTAGACTATAGTGAAGATGAACAATGAAATCAGATTTGTGGAGACTTCATTTATCAAATTATATATATTTAAATAAATAAAGCGAAAAATAAATGACTGTTATAATCCAAATAACATGAATATTAATAACAATAATATACTTATTCTAATATTCAAAAATGGAAACATAGATAAAAACTGTTTCATCTCTCCAAATAACATTGTAAATAACACCATTAAAAGGAGTTAGTCATTTGTTTCCCAATCTTTAAGCTGCTGTCTGAATTATTTATTCTCAGCCTTCCTCATTCCTATCAACCTAATTTTCTGTATAAAAATAAACTTTATATAATTATTTTTATAACTTTCATTGTTTGTTAATGAACAGTATAAACATTAAGTATTTATATTTTTAATTATTAATTTCTTTTTTCGATTATTTTTATGATTCTTATGCTTGAATTAATGACATGATTATAACTATGATTAATTCACAAAGTAATCTATTGAAGAATTTTCTCTCTTGATAAATTTAGAGTATATCTTTAAGGATAATAGGTATAGAAAATCTAGAAGGAAACAAAACATAAACCGATAAAAAGACTTAATTCTACGAAAAATATAAGGGACATATCTATATTTTAAACTCAATGTTCTGTTTAAATGAAGGAATAGTTGATCTTAAATTTTAAAGCAAATTATATTTATTTTTATCATTTATCAAATTTTTTTGAATTTTCAAGATTTAGAAATCAAAATTGTTGTTTTATTATTCATTTATAATTAATAAAATTTCTGAAATTAGAATTTTAATGAGTCATTAATAATTCTAATTAAGTTAAAGTAAAAATATGTTTATTTGCCCCACCTATAGGAATGTCAGAATTTTCTATATCTTTGATTTGTTTAAATATATTAATAAAAATTATTATGATTCTATCATCTAGATTATATTAGATAAACTTTGGATTTTTATAAAAATTAATAGTTTAAATTAAAATCTGATCAGGATAATATACATCTTTGTTTAATAAAATTGCACCTCTCAACTATATGATGATTTATAAGACAGGATTTTAAATCAGAATTATACATTGATCAGATTAATATCAAAATTAACTTTTATTTTTGCTAAATTTAATTACTCTTATTTAAAAAATGATATACTTAAACTATGATAATACTCTAAAATTTGATTTAACATATATATATATTTATATATCTGTATATAAAATTGTTATAAATATTAACAAAAATATGTATACAAAAGTCCTAAAAGTATTTATAAATCCTAAATAAAATATGAAAGTCTTGATTATTTATAAATTTAAATACATGAGAAGACATACGATAATATTGAATAATTTTCAGCTATATACTTACTGTATTTATTTCTATATTTATCAAATTCAAAATGATATTGAAAATTGAAATAAAAAATATGGTTGGAGTCTAAATAACAAACATAAGTTTAACTAATATTAAAAGGTCAAGAAGTTTCAATTATTCTTATTATAAAGCTATAATGCTGCTTTTTATAAATCAAGGGAAGTTGATAATTCATTTGAATACTTGATATATTTAAACAAAAGAGCAGCACTGGAATGATATTTAATATTGCAATTATTAATATTATTTTTAATCTTATGTATGCAGTTGCCTTTTGTGTAACACAAGTTTTATTCCTCAATTTGATTACAGAATATATAAATCCAGTTATTCATATAATTTATAAGCAATCAGTATGGTTGTCAGTCTTTCCACTAAGCATGAAATCATAATTTTTTTAAAATTAAGGTTATCCCATAAAAGCTTATTTATTATATCTAAAGAAAATGAACAACATAATTTAAATTATTTACTCTGATTTTATTAAATAGCTCTTAAACAGTAACGAGGATTTAGGTTCCTTTTATAAAATTTCATAAGAATTACCTTCGATATCTTGAGATATAGAAAATCTTAATATTGTATAACAGTTAGGATCTTAGGAACTAGATTTAGGGACTTGAAGTTAGATTTTATAATCAAACTTATACCAAAATAAAAATACTAAAGTGGTATTATATTATTAAACAGAGTAAAAGTTAATTAAATTTAACTTATCAAGTCGTCGCTTCTACCAGAGAAAGATATTGAAACAATCGAAGATATATACTTAAGCAACAAAATAATAATTTTACCACAAATAATTTCTAGAATTTGCAGAGTCTGAACTTATTGGCTCTCAAGTCTAAGATTGTGAAAATCATTATCTTGATAACCATAGTAAGTAAGAATATGTTAATATTACAAAGGAGATTTATTTTATGCAATATAATTAAGTGCATTTCTATGGATTAAGACGAGGAAGGTAGAAGTAGTTTGCTTAGAAATAAGTCAGAAAACTCTTAAAGTTAAGCAACACACAGTATGTAATCCTGTTTAAGAATCAGAAAGATTAAATTTATCACTTTCAGGAGACTTAGATGATTATAATGCCCATTACAACATTGAACCCTTGCAACAGAACAGCCAGCTGGATAAACAGAAGAAGAAGTATTTCCTAATGTTAAAATAATTTAAAGCCATCATTCACTGGTCCCTACATAAAACTAACAATTTATTTAATGTATTAAAAATTAAATTATGAAAAATAACAAAGAGAATTAGAAATTAAAATTGAATCAATTAAATAAAAGTCATGACACAGCTGGTTCTTAAACATGTTATAAAAGCTTATCTAACTTTTTATATTTTAGCAACACTAATCAACAAGATGCGCTGAAATGCAAGACATAAACTTCAGAACATACCTATAACGATTGCAGAAAACATTAAAATTTAAATAGAATTCTCCAGGATATGAAGTATATTGTTAAAAAATTAAGTTAGTTAAGCTAAGTTATGGCTTTTGTTTGAATACTCTCCAAATACTTGTTTAATAGACCCGTTCTCATTTTAAATTAGAGACTTTTCCAGTTATTTTGTACAATTAACTAGCATAAATAAACTTAGTAGAATAAATAGCATGAAATGATGAGGAAATACCACTTACAGTAAAAAGAAAATGGAAATTGATTTGATTAAACACGAATAATTGCAATTAATTTCAACATGATGTAGATGTTAATAAATATGGTTATATATTCATGAAAGACATATTAAACAATACTCTTCACTACTTCTATAATGTTAAGGTGGACATGGAGAAGCTAAGCTCAAGTTTGAACATAATTTTGTTATTACTTCTGCTTATCATAATCCATTTTTATCAATTAATTACTATTTTATTATTAACTTAATATTCAGATTAAAAGTTATCTACGTAAATTTTGATATTTATAAAAGCTATAATAATTTATTAATATATAATACATTTCCATAGAATTAGTTCAATAAATACTCATTAAAAATTAATATAATTTACTAAGTTTTTTAAGGTACTATAATTTGAATTGTTAATGGCATAGTATGAAAATAAAAAATTATTTAATAAATCTACCTCTTGATATAATTATTAAATTTCATAATATTTCTAAGTCACTTAAAATAGATAAACTTGCTAAATATAAATACGGAGAAAGATATAGAGTACTAGACATGAAACCAACACAAGAATCAGTCTTACTTACATAAACTAATTTTTAATATTATATAACTTTTTATTTTTAAATATTTAATTCATTGTATAAAATCTAAATATTGATATATGAGAAATTTATTTCAATAAATTAAATTTTCAATAATCATAAATTGTCAAAAGATTGAAGATGTTTTAAATACGTTTATTTTATATCTAAAACATACAAGAACTTTCCATCTTTACAGCTAGACAGTTGTATTTGACAGCAATACTCATCAGACATAAGCTGTTAAGAGGAAATATTGGGAGTTAATAAATATTCATGCCTAATAGTCTGTAAAATAATAAAAATCTCTTATTATCCAATGCTAATGAAGCTATTAGTAACCAGGTTAAGTGAATTTTTATATGTTAAAAACAATTCTACCGAACTTAGATAGCTCGACAAGACTACTAATAATGATTGATTTAAGAGATAAGATTACGACCTGCTAGTTGTTAGGTAGATTTACATGCTTCTTGGCACAGTAAATTCGTTTAGAATATAGGGAATAATGATGATAGACTTGGAGTATGGATTTTGTAATTTATTTATCTAACATATTAATTTAAATAAATTAGATTATATGACTAGAAAAATTCCAAGGTCTTACCATAAAATAATAAAATTTGATATGCTTAAATATTTGATTCTATTAAGATTGTCGATATGGAAATTTAATAGTAAAATATTCATTAAGAATTAGAAAATATAAAATTAATTAATAATAAGTTCATTTCATTAAAGTCTCTAGGGATCTTCTATCTTAATAATTGATAAATAGTAAGAGGATAGCCCATTTATATAAGTGATATGTCATTCTCTGAATGCTATGTCTTTCTTCATTTTCATCAGCCTTTTCTATACTGTTATTTCTTCCTCCTTGTTCTCGTCTTATCTCCTTCTCTTTGGAATTAGTATCTGAATATGGCCTACATGATTTTATAATTAAAATTGCTGGTCCACATTATTGATTAAAATTAAATATCTAACTTCATCTGATCTAATTTCTACTTTCATTATGGGAGTAATAAATAGAATCAGATCAAATAAGAGAGAAATAGCATTAATTTAATGAATTATATATCGAATTTACTTTTGTGTATATAAATAGAGTAATTAGCACCTATTCTTAAATAGGATTAATCGTTTTCATTGATAATTTTTAAGATGTTTAAGTTTAATAGTTTGACTAAACTAACTGTAGCTAGCTGTGTGATAACTGCTGATTGTGTTTTCAATGAGGTCACCTAACAGTTTTTCATTCATCGCTATTATCTTATTAAGCTTGGTCATATTGAAGTTTTAATAAAATCTTGTTATAACTTATGCAAATAACTTGGTAGTTTATAGAGTCTAAAATAATTTCAGTATGATAAAATAAAAATTTTAATTTATTATTTTAGTAAGAAACTTTAAATCAACTATTCTTATCAATTTGATATATTTTTGAATGACTATATTGATTATAAATTTAAAGATAAATATGGCTCTAAAGTAACATCGTAAATCTATTTTCATAATTTAAATGTAAATTATTTCATCTCTTAAAATATCTTATAAGGTTGATTGATTGACTAACTTATAGACTTGAATTTTCATTAAGAGGGAAAAAATCACCACTCACTGATGATAAAATCCTGTTTTAATATATTCTGATAAATGTCAGTTTCCTAGATAAATAAACAAATTAATATGCAGACTTATTTATAAAGCAATAAAGAATAGTCTACTTTTCCAATAAATGTCTAAAAAATTGTTAAAATAAAGTTTTATCAGATTAATAGTGAATTTATATAGCATAGTTTAGTTAAAGATACATTTTTAAATAAAGTATTAGTTAGAGTTTGTTCGAGTTTAATTTAATATTACTTTAGTTTGATTTGTATTGCTGATTATAATTTAATATTATTTTATTAGTGTGAAATGCTGCTTAAGATTGTAAGACTTTGTAAGTGTATGTTAGAAATTTAATTTTACTTCACAATGGTTATTACTGCTAGTATTAAATTTAAGATAAACTAATCAAGTCATGCTATGAAGAAGAGGAAAATACAAAATTTTCTAACTTATTTGATAATAAACACCTTTTTTCATCAAGCAAATATGAATTATAATCAAAAGATATGCATAATAAATATTCTGTACAAAATAAATAGGATGACAAAAAATCATAAGTCGAATTGGTCAAATGCAATAATACTATGTAGATAGTATATGGCCAATAAAGTAAATATGACTTAAAGTTGGAATATTTAACAAGCACTACGTTTACCAAGACAAGTTTAGCTTAATATGAAGTTATGTATTCTAAATTTAAAGTAAATATTTACTGTTTAATTAAATTGAGCATTAATATAAATGAATTTGCAAAAATTAGAATATTTATACAATAAGATTACACCCGATAAGTAAAAATTTAAAGAGATATGTGGGAAATTATATGTGAGAGAAATCAATTTCAATATAGATTAATACTAGATACTTTGATCATGAATAAAGATCAAATTATAAATTATTTTCCATTTTTTGTTATAAATGTTTAAAATATCTCTTATCTTTGGTTTATTATTATAATTGGGAGTTTTCAGTATTTTAATAAATTTGAAGTACTATTGTTTTCTCCTAAAAATACTGATTTCTTTTACTAATTTTATGAATTGTCTCTTTTTCTCTGAATCTTTCTACTGAATTCTAAAGGAATCTCAATTAGTATTTTCTTATGAATTCTTAGTATTTCTACAGTATGATAAACAGAATCTGATATTATCATTATTTTATTTTGGAAGGCATTCTTAATCAATCAAGCATATTTGAATAAAGTATAATGTAGTAAAACAGTAATTTATCTCTCTAATATAGTAAATTATACATACTGAATATAAGAAATTTATCAAAAGTTTCAATTCTAAAATTATCAAAGGCTTAATTCTTTAAAAAACACATTTTGTAAAATAAATTAATTAGAATAATTAGCTTAGAGAAATATTATAATATTTAAATAATTTTATTAGGATTTTATAAATCACTATATTTAAATAATTTTAGAATTTAAAATAAACGGTTTAACTATAATTTAATCGTTTTCTCTAAAAATAGATTTGCTACAGATACTTCCATTAATTATAACATATATTCCTCAATTAATAAAAAAGAATAATTAACTAAAAAACATGTCTATTATATAATTTAAAGATCATCTTTTAAAAAAAGAAAATATTGAAAAAATAATAATAAATAAAAAATATGTAATTAAATACTAATAAAAATGAGAGATAATAATTAATAATGAGAAGGTAAAGTCAAAGTATAAAAGAGAAAAGAATGAAAGTGTTAAACATGAAAATATTTAACTTAATAATGATAAAAGAAATTAATACATAAGTTTGAAAAATAATATTAAAAATTGGAATAAATAAAAAAAAGTATGAAATATAAATGCTTATAAATCTAATAAAATGAATCTTTTAAGAATTAAAATAACTTTTAAATTTAATTAAATTACATTTTATAATAAAGTCAAAATTAATAAAATAAAGTTAGAGAGGAGATAGATAGATAATAACTTAAGGTAAAATTAATTGTTTCACTAATTACATTGATGTATAATGCAAAATGTAATTCTTTACTCATTCTTTCTTTTATTGTGTAAATGTTTCCTCCTCCTCATTTATCTTTCTCTAAGCATCTCTCCCTAGGTCGCTAACTTGTTTTGGCTCTTTCTTCTCCGGTTCCTCCTCAATCTCAATTGGTCATGGTTTGTTACTCGAGGTCACTTGGTCATTTCCTGCTTGGATTTGGAGTTTGTTTGCTCCCTCAATCCTTTTTTATGCTTTGCCCTTTCTTTGACATTTCTGTGAGAAAAGAAAGTCTTATACTTCTGCTCCTTCTTCAATTATCGCGCTGAAGCTTGCATCTATTTCTTCTTGGATCAATTCCATTTGTAGTTTGACTCCATTCTTCAGAACCATCTCATCCCACACATCGATTACCGAGATCTTGTTCCATCCTTCAGTGTCATGCTCTTTCTACCATAGAGCTTTATTTTACTACTCTGTCATTTTTTATATCGTCTTCTCTTCTACTGTAACTCCTGATTTCTCAATCTCTAGTTTCATAAGCCTCACCTCTAGATTGAAAATCAAATAGTACCTTTGCATGTTTATCCAATCCTTGGCAAAATTTGAAAGATGGGTTCCCCTACTAACTCTAATGCTAAGTGATTTGATATCAAAATTGCCAATACTCCGCAGTCTTCTGGGTCATTCACTTGGTTTGTCTCAGGTTTGTAGATAATCCTGTCTACTTTAAAAACCTTCCCCATTATTTCCACTATCATAGAGTTGATTTAGTTTTTGTATCTTTAAATTAGAGCCATACTTCCAACTCCTTTCCTGTTGTCATAAATCTCCATTCTCCCTGACTCTCTGGTATCCTGATGAATATCCAATTTCTGCATCCTCTCATGTTACTTTGGCAGCTTATGGGTACTATAATTTTCCTAACTTCTTGCTCATCCCTACAGAATCTGCTATTTTCACATTTCCAGTAAGTTAAGATTATGCTTTTCTATCTGAACGATTCCTTTGTCATTTAGTACTATTAGTGGTAGTATCATGTGCGAAATTTTTGAATCGCTGAACTGAGCTTCCTCTACTTAGCGTAAACATATCTTTGAGATGTTTTCTTGGATATATCTCCATGAAATTAAATTCACATGTTGCAAACACTCATTAATTAATCTCAAATGGTTTTAAAGCTTTTATGATCACAGTTTCAATTCTTAAGTAACTCTTCTCTATTATTAAATCAATTAATAAACCTTTCTCGATCTTGTTTCGAGTGATTAAATAAAATTAAAGAAAATAAATATAACTTTAAAAAAAATAAATAATTATGAATAAAATAAAGCAAACAATTAAAAAAATATAAAAAATATAAAAATGTAACAGACAAAAATTATATTGTAAGATTTGGAGATTAACACTAGGAATTGAAAAGCGTTCTTAACTTTAGCATATTAACTTGGTCATAAACAAGTTAAATGACAAACGTTCTTAATTACCTTTGAAGAGATCACTTCATTCGAAACCCCAAAACCCCTTAATGAGGTTTATAAGTGCTTTGATTTGTAGGGAATTTGTTAGGGGTTGTGGTTATTAATAGGTTTTAATGTGAAATTTATAGTAAATGTGTTTAATTTAATCACTCAAAATGCACTTTAGGATCATGTGGTAGAGGTCTGAAGTTTATCTTACTTAACCACAACTCTATCTGCTTTATTGTAAGGTATGATCTTGAGTTTGGTTTAATTATTATTGACTTTTCCATTTGTTTCATTGATTGAGATACTCTCGTTTTGTCAATAAATTGCTTTATTCTTTGCCTTGCATCCTTCTCGCACCTTGTAGAGTAGTTATCGTTGCGAGACATATCGCGCTCTATTATTATTGCTGCTAAAGCCCACACATCCCACTGTGAGTCTCCATCTCTCTAGTCTTCTCTTTCAGGATAATAGCCTGGAGTTCCCATTACACTTCCAAGCCTTGATACTTCCACTCTTAAGGCTCTTTTGAAATCAATAATTGTTACTGGTGAAAAGTTCAACATTATATTCTCAGGCTTGAGATCTCTGTGAACAAAGCCAACTTATGAAGCTCTTTGATACCTTGTATAGCTTAGGTTGATATTAATGCAATCTATCTATGATTTCTTTGATCAGTTATGAAATCTCTGTGTGTCATTTCAAAGAGTGGGAGTCTGAAAGCTACATGATCTTTGGCTAGGAGAACAGCATCTAGCTTTATTTAGTATTAGCACTCTTTAAATTTAGCCTGAGTGAGTACTTAATACTCATTAGTAAACTCCATATAATATTTATCATCACTAAGGAGATAGTTGAAAGGATATACCTTGTAAGCATACTGATGATCCTTAATAACTTTCTTGTCATAGGAGTCCTCTAGAATTAGGTAGCTTTAGAGAGAAGTATCTAAATCAATCTATGCAAGTACTGGAATTTTCTTGTATTATATTTTAATCATGATTTTAGTGACCTCTGATGCTAAGAGGTTGCGTGCAATCCTCACATGCTCTGATTTGCTTGCTTGTTAAAGTTCAGCAACTTAAAGAGGCTCCCTTGCTTTTCTTTGTTGAGCAACTTCAGTTGAGTGTCTTAATCTTCAACTTCTATTTCTTTCTTGTGAGCTTTTAAAAGATTCTTCTCTAAGTCTCTTGTATAAGAGTACTTCTTATGGCACTCAAAGCAGTCATACTTTCCATTCAACTTTGTCATACTTTAAGTATACAGTAAGCTTAGATTCCTTGTGGACCTTAATATGCCTGTACCAGCTAGATTTATGAGTGAAGTCTCTTTCACACTTCTCACAAAAAATACTTCAACTTCTTCAGTTTGTATACGAATTTCATTTCTAACTTTCTCCTCCTCTCTTTCTCCCACACACTTGTTTGCCATTTATTTTCTATTATTAGTTTCTATTTTAATAACAGAGACCTCAAGTGATAGCTCTGGTAGTTCTTTATGGGAGTTTATCTCGCAGCTATTACACTTTTTATTGCTGCCAATGGTAAGTCTCATTTAGTTTGATGGAAGTTTTGTTGTTTTTCTTAAAATGTTAGCGCTCATATTTTAATTTGAATTTAAAATTATAAAACTGCCTCTATAACTGAGAGCTTATATGAGAGCTATGCAAACCTACAAGTTTCAAGGGAAGTTTTTAGAGTATTATAGAAGAAATATGAGTGCCAAGAGACGATCCAGCTCTAAATCTGGGTGATAAAGTAACCATTTTAACTTTCAATAATAAGTTGATTATAGCACGTACCAATTTAGGGTGCTCTTAATTAAGTACTAGCATTTTAGGAGCTGCTCCTAGTTAAGTACGTACCATTTTAAATTTAAAAATATGGAACTATAACAGTAAAAATTGATCAATCTCTCAAGTTTGTAACCAGTTCTCAAAACCTTCTCCATATCCTACTTAGAGGTTGACCTCCTATAGGATGCCCATATTTAATAGTATGTTTTACAGAGGTATATAATTGAAATCAATAAACTTAAATTTGAATATCATTTCTTAGATCTGTAAACAAGATGGAGTCAATGAATGATGCAATGAAAAGAGTGCAAGCACAAGAATTGATTCAAAGATTTAGAAGCAAGGAGGATTTGCATCGCTACCTGGTGCAGCAAGGTAATGAACTCAAAGTAACTAATCTTGATTATGTAGTTGGTTTGTTCCTGCCAACGATGGAAGGTACTAAAATTTCATTTCTAAGGGCGATACTCTGCGAAGAGAAGAAAACATTGAAAACTTAAGATGTAAAGTTTGCAGAGATTCCAAACTATCCAGAGTTTTCAGTGACAAACTAATATGATGATGCTATGAACGATCAAGAGGTTTCGCAGTACCTGCCTACTAAGAAGCAGTTGTCAAATAAACTACCTGAAAGAAACTATTTCTTTGGTATACTTGCAACAATTTAAGGTGAATACTTGAAAGAAATTATTCAAGAATCTCATAAGAAAAGGTACAGCATCTGTTCAGAAGATAAGGACAAACAAGGGATCAAGATAAGTGAGAGCTGGCTATCAGAGCTGCAGAAGCGCCCTTATATTTCTAGTAAGATTTGTAGCTTAACTCTTTAGAAAAATCTGGAACTGGCATCTTCTTGATGAAGGAATAGAGCAAGCTTCACAGAGAGCGAAAGTCGCAGACAAAGTATGAAGTTAGCAAGAGACTTTATTCAAATATTTAGCCTCCAGAGTCAATGAACATAGATGCTGGAGCTGGCAGCAAGAGAAGAAACTTAGGAGGAGGGAAGCAAGAAGTAGAAGAAAAGAAAGAGAAGCCAGCTCCCTCTAAAGAATTTTAAATGTGACTTATATATTCATTAACTTAACTACAAAACTTATTTATATACATTCACTCTCCTTTCTTTAGCAGACTTTTAAGCCAATTAATTATCTACTCTCTTCGCTGAGCTTTTAATAAAGTCTACTGTATTGATAGGTAGGTCATGCATCAAATAGTAGAGCAGCAATTTTTTGTAATGGCCTTTTAATATACCCCAGTAGAACTCAATTCCATTAAACTATGGACTGTAAGGTATGTTAAACACTGGCGTTATTCTAAGTTGCTCATAACTCTTCCTTGTTTCTTTTGTCTTATGAACAGAAAGATTATCAACGAATAGTATAATCTCTTATTCAGGGTACTTTTCTCTCAGCTGTTCTAAGAACTTAATATACTGCTCTGTCTTAATAGAGCGAGGATGAATAACATAAGTTTCTAAACCAGCATCCTCGCTAATTCCTCCAAGAATTGCCATTGTTTATACCTTGACCTTTTAGTCATATACCTCTATATTACAATGCCTCTTATACCAAGACTTCTAGATGAAAGTGTTGAAGGTAAACACAGCCTCGTCAGCATGTATAAACTTAATATTATTCAATTGAGCTCTCTGCATTTAATTATAAATATAATTTAGGTTATTGTTGTAAAATGGCAGAGTGAAATCAATCACTCTCTTGATACGATTCACACCTTTGTAAGTGATACCATTTCGTTTATAAATGTTTGCAACAGACTATGCAGAGATCTTCAACTCAGGGAACTGGCGATGAAACATGATAGCTCGTTGGTCAAGAGAGAAGTGAGCCCAATACTTTAAAGTTTTTTCATTAATAAGATAGTCGGGGGGTGGCAACACCTGAACCAGTAAATTATATTCATATTTCTACCTCCTTATAATGTCTATAAATGCACGACTAAGATCAAGAAAGGGTTGATTAACATGAATACAGCATTAAAAATAGGTATAGACAACTCCATCAGATTCATATGATCAAGTTTATTCATAAAAAAGTTAAATTAAAATTCGATTTTTATTGATTTTTTTCAAAAATATTTTTAACATTTTCTTGAATTTTGATTTAACTAAGTGTTATACAAGCAATATACCAATAAGTAACCCATTTAATACAAGGAGATATATCTAAATAAGAATTTAATATACTTATAAATATTATTAAATGGGTTACTTATTGGTATATTGCTTGTATAGCACTTAGTTAAATCAAAATTCAAGAAAAAATTAAAAAATATTTTCGAAAAAAAATCAATAAAAAAATCGAATTTTAATATAACTTTTTTATGAATAAACTTGATCATATAAATCTGATGGAGTTGTCTATACCTATTTTTAATGCTTTATTCATGTTTATCGACCCTATCTTGACCTTAGTCGTGCATTTATAGACATTATAAGGAGGTAGAAATATGAATATAATTTACTGGTTCAGGTGTTGCCACCCCAAAGATAGTCAATATGCTTCTATTGAAACTTTGACTTCCTCTAAGACATTGAATTCAGCTATTATTGCTTTAGTTATGCGGCTTTAAGACAGTGAGTGCGAACAGTTGATGGACTTCGCTTTAAGAGCAGTGCAATTGACTAATAATTAAGTACCGGTTTGACTTATTCACTGTATATATCACATCCAAATCCCAGTTTAAACACTAAATCTATATACTCTTCATCATAAAAAGACCCCAAAAGCTTGATATTTTTGTCACGCATTTAATTAATAACCCCAACCCCTAAGAGATGCCCTACAAATCAAAGCACTTATAAACCTCATTAAGGGGTTTTGGGGTTTTGATTGAACATGCTAAATAAGCTATTTGATGAAGTAGCATGGTCGTTAGAAAAATAAGATAGTAAGATTTGGAGGCTAAGCAAAAGGAATTGGAAGGTTTTCAGGAACTTGATCAAATACAAGTTGAATGGAAACGATCTACACTACCTTATAAGAGATCACTTCATTGAATAGAAGATGTCCTAGACTTTTAAATTTTAACTTGGTCAAATACAAGTTGAATGACAAACTTTCTCCATTACCTTTAAAGAGATCACTTGATTGTACATTTGGGGGGGGGGGGGGGGAAGTTTCCTGCCCCAAAATTATATATGCACTCAAGGGGGGAAGTTTCCTGCCCCAAAAAAGGTAGTTTCCTGCCGCCAAAAAGGTAATTTCCTGCCCTTTCGGAAGTTTCTTGCCCCATGCATAAAAATGTGTAATTTTTATAATTTTCAAAGAATCTTTATCATCAATTATGATATAGTTATATTTAATTTAGCATCATATATCATTTCTATCTTGATAATTCATTCACATTTCAATTAAAATAACATTAATTATTAATAAAACAAATTATTTAGCCTTGTTTATAATATATAATTTGATAAAGAATAATATTGTACCATGAAAATTATAAATTAATGAAAGTTGTTTAGTACATGATTATTGTATTTGAAATTAAGATTTATTTGTTTCTATTAAAATTATTGCAAATAAAATAAAATTTAAAGTTGGGGGTAGGAAACTTCACCCCCGTATATGTAAATTAAGCAAATTTGAGGAAGAAGGAGGGTAGTTAGAAATATAAGAAAATAAAATTTGAGGCTTAGCTTAGGGATTTGGAGGGTGTTTTCGATTGAAAAATTTTCACTTAATCAAATACAAATTGAATAAAAAACGCTCTTCATAATCTTTAAAGAGATCACATCATTGAACCTATTTAACTGGAATTTTAAGAAATAAAATTAGAAAATCTTTGCGAGATCATAACTTCTGAAGTCGACAGGCAACTATATAACTTCTATCTGTAGACAGAGTGATTACAGTGTGCTGTGTATTTCTACATGTGTTCGACCAATTTCGTGTGATTAACTTTTGCAATAGTACCAAAACCCTATTTTTCTGGAATTTTAAGAAATATAATTAGGAAATCTTTGTGAGATCATAACTTCTGAAGTCGACAGGCAACTATATAACTTCTTTCTGTAGAACGAGAGATCACAGTGTGCTGTGCATTTCTACATGTGTTCGACCAATTTCGTGTGAATAACTTTTGCAATAGTACCAAAACCCTATTTTTCTGGAATATTAAGAAATAAAATTAGAAAATCTTTGCGAGATCATAACTTCTGAAGTCGACAGGCAACTATATAACTTCTATCTGTAGAACGAGAGATCACAGTGTGCTGTGCATTTCTACATGTGTTCGACCAATTTCGTGTAAATAACTTTTGCAAAAGTACCAAAAACCTATTTTTTTGGAATTTTAAGAAATATAACTAGGAAATCTTTGCGAGATCATAACTTCTGAAGTCGACAGGCAACTATATAACTTCTATCTGTAGAACGAGAGATCACAGTGTGCTGTGCATTTCTA
>ARYC01005702.1:0-27792 GCA_000711775.1 Oxytricha trifallax | reverse complement strand
CAGAGACCAGTGACTTGGTATCACTGCTGTACTTGGCTTTCTTGCTTTTGTTATTGTTTATAAACTTTCTCACAACGTTCTTAAAATCCCATGTCTTTTAATAGCCTTTGAAATCCTCCTGCTACAACAGGAGACTCAAATCATAGTTGTTAAAATGTAGGAATTCCTTTGACGCTATCTTGGGCTCCCTTGTACTCAGCTTTAATGCCCTTCACTTTGCCGCCCTCATCAATATTAGCCTTGGCTTCAAGATTTTCAAATATCCGATCACCCTGCTCAAGAAGTTGAGCTAACTTTTGATTTGAATTATCATTCCTTAACTCTAATATAGGTGCTTAGTAAAGGGAGAAAGCTTACCAGGGCTTCGTTCTTCAATCTATAGGGGAAAAGACTCAGCAAGCTGATGCCGCTCTTGGGCTGGATTCATGGTATTTTTAAGTTTTGATTATAGTATTATATACTGGATTTTTAAATTTAATAGGTGGATTATTAAAAAATACCACTGGATTCTTCAATTTTTCTATAAGAAAAATCTCTCTCCTTCACTTATCCAGTGGATTTAAAGAGGTACAGCCCGCAAACTAGTTCAAATGCATTGCTTATGTTAATACCAACATATAAAGGTGAAAAAAGTAGGCTTGCATGAAATGGCTGAGCCGCCATGGGTCTTTTGAGTGCTTTTCGATTCTGGCCTCATTGAAAATTGGCTTTTTGGAAAAATCGAAAAATCAGAGGGCCTAATGTCGAATTCAACCCTATACTGTTCATAACGTACATATAACCAGTAGAAATGTGCAGTGAAAGTAGAATGGAAAGCAAAGGCACTCGTTTTCGAAAATCGAGGTCATGGTTGAAGGGGGTCCAGACTGGCTTTGGATTCTAGACTTCAGATTGGATTTTAGACCCTATAAGAGGAGGGGTTTATACTAAAGTGGAATTTTTGGAAAAAGTAGTTGGGAAAGCTACTGGATTTTATGGACATATGGACTTAGTATAGTATAAGGAACACTTTCAACAATATATGATCACTAGAAGACTCAAACTGTAATTAGCAGCATTCTTACAGACTCTCTTTTTAAGACTCTTGAATTTGCCCTCTCATAATAAGTTAAATTTTGAAGTTTGGAATTTTGCTATTTATCGATATTAAATCATCATTATACCAGCTTATAGATTTTTCACGCATATATGTATTGGGGTTTATATATATATTTTTTGATGTTTATGATAATTTTTATATAATAATATTTCTATTATTTGTATATTTATACACAGACTTTTTTATGTTTTTAATTGGCAGCAAATGACTCTTCTTAGAATTCGATGCGTCTACATTGATGAAAGGACTCGAATTTTAACGAAAGTCGAGTTTGCTGCAATTACACTTGATGCTTTCATAGGAGAAATTGAGACCAAGACTTACTTACCTACAGTATTGTTTCCCCTTAATATTAACTTTATAAAACTTATCTAGATAACTAATTTTATATTGTTAACAAATGTTGAGTTTGTCAAGTCAATTTAAGATTTTAGAGCCCAAAAAACTCCTCCATTAATTCCCTTAATTCATCCAAATATAGAAGAATCATCGATAAAATAGGTACTTCTCAATAAGAAAAAACCTGAATTTACATTTGATTCACAATCATAGAATTAATTTTACAGAGAAGATATTAAGTTTGCTGATTCTACGTAAAATTATGACCATGTCTAAGAAAATTTATTTATTACAATTTACTAAATCAATACTTTAAAATGTAGTTTTTTTAAAAAACTTATAAGCATTAAAAACCCCCTAAGCCACTTCAATCGTAGTTTTATTTTAGTTTAGATTGAATAGAGTCATTTTGGATGTTATGATTTTTTAATGTTATTTATTAGACATGCTTATTGCTGTGGTTTTAATAAAAAATTTTTTACTATAATAATTTGCGCAACCCTGATGTGATTATATTTTAATTATCACAATCAATTATTAATAATATTTGACAATTTATCAAAACATTTTTCTAAAATTAAACTTCATTTATTATTTGATTTTACATTATACTATTATAACTTAATTAGCAAGTTTCTGAAAGAGTTATTTGAAACTTAAAATAATGTAACATCACCACTAGATTAAGATACTATTTTATACATTTATATTATAGGAAGTCAACTTAAATATTTAATGTGAAGAAAGTTAAAGGAGTCTTGAAAAATTACTAAAGAAGAATTAAAATTTTTATCTTTATATTCATTGAAATAGTTTTAACAGAATTAAATTATTATGGAACTTAAGGTTACTAAAATTTAAATCATTAAAGTAATCATTAAAATTAATCTAGCATCTAAAATGAAATTGATCAATAAATAAGTCCTATTTTCCCAAAATTACCCTTATATAAAAAACTCTAATAAAACTACTCAAAGGGTTTGGGGTATAAATTTATAAATTTAAATAAAGAAAAATCATCTTGATCTTTAAGACAATAGAAAAGTGATTCTTCAAGTTGAATTTAAACATCAAAAGATTACGAATACAATAAAACCAAATTAAATATAAATATATTATTGAGCCATTTTTAGTAAAGTTAATTTTTTTAATTAAATATGTAATTTATTTATCCAAACAAATTTTGATTAATTTCATTTGAAAGATACTTTTTTAAACATATATTAATAGAATTGTAACTTGAAAAAATTTAATCTAATAAGTTATATTTAAATTTTTATTTAACTTAAAATTGGTTACAAGGAATCTATATTTTAAATTGCGAGAATTTTAACAAATTTTAATTATCTTTGAGTTATATAATATTCCTCCTTGAACAGATTTACTCTTTAGAATAGTTGTATTATAAAATTTTACAAGCTTAGCATCTGCAATGAAAATTATTAATTATTTAAAACTAATAATTTTATTGCTTAAATTAAATTACTCCTCCACTTTCAACTGCTGTTGAGTTTCATAAAATAATTTAAAGTTTTATATAATAATTGAATCTAAATATACCTCAGCTTCTGTATTGGCTATATAGAAAACTCCTCCTTTGCTTGCAGAGCTATTAGATAACAATTGAAAGATAATTACTTATATGATTATTAATTAATACTTTAAGAATTATGGAAATATATAACAATCTAAAAGATTCTTTATTCAGAGTTAGATTTTAGGGGATTTAGTTTATGCTAGACTTGACAAGGTAAAATACTCCACCAAAATATCTCGATGCATTTATAACATAAAAATTTTAATTTACTTATATTAATATAACTTTTTAATTAGAAAGAAATATTTTAATTTAGATATAAGCTGCTTTGATTAAGTTTAATTTCAATTTACGATATTTTTTCATTAATTTTAAAATCAAAATTCAAAATTAATCTTTAATGCGTGCCTTTGATTTTTATAAGATGTGTGAAATTAAAAATAATTTAAGTTAAATTAGGATATTTAGCTTTTTAAAAATAACTTATAAAGGATCCTTGAGAATTTAAAGATTTTAAATTCAAAGGTTTATCACTCATCCCCTATTACTATATATATATTTAAAAATCATTTTAAATTCCATAATATTACTTGAATACTAATTTAAAAATTATACGAATAAATTATGCATTTTGTAAAAGTGCAAAATTTGAAAGATAGACTAAATTTACCTTTCTTGAAATTATTTGCTAATTTATTACATAAAAAAATAAAATGCAAAGGTTAATGAATAAGCTTCAATAAATTGAAAATACCATTTAGCTGGACTTTTTATAATCATATAACTGTAAGAATAATCGAATAATCAATTTAAATTATGTTATGTTTATTAAAGTTTCTAATTTTATTATAAACTTGATTATTTAAAATTAATAAAAAGTTTTATAAGATAATATAAAAAATACTTTAAATTATATATGAATGCCAATATCATAGTAATGAATGATATTACATAATAAATACTGCATATTTTAAATCTGAATTTTATAAAATTTAATTTCTTGAAAAATAGGATATCATAATACCTAACAGAATTTGCCAAAATAAAAGTTTGTAAAATTAAAGAAGGAGTTTTGAGGTTATTATTGTTATTATATAAGAATAAATAAAATAAATTAATTTATGAAATAGCAATTAAATAATATAAATTTAAGTAATAGTTATTGAAAGATTTTTCAAAGTATTACTTATGTTGTTAATAAGGTAAAAAACTGTTCCATAACTTCCATAATTAAATAAAAAAGTAAAATATTTATTCTATAATTTTCATTATATGTGCAATCTTCTATGTAGTAATAGTTAATTTATTAACATCTAATGAAGTTTAAAACAAATAACTGTTTAATAATATAATCAAACCATCAATCTTAGTCGTGACATAGACTATCTGAGTGAGTTGACGTGGCAAATTCCGTGACGTGGCAATCGTGAGGTAGAAAACTCCTAAAAACGCATTCTCACTATTACCAAGTCTCCTCCCAAAATTAAGATGTCAAACAGTTTAGAACCCGGGGACAAAGCTCGAATGATTCAACTAGGTAACAGAAGATGGAGAAAAACGCTTACCGGTCCCACCGCTGCTGGGAAACATAATCCCTGTCCTTTCGCTGTGGTAGCCACCTAACCCTGTGTGAGAGAAAAATCCTTATCGTTGGCTTCAATGTTTTTCGTCTTCTCATTTTTGAGGCAAGGCGTACCTTGTGCTCTCTATTACCTTGTAGGAAACTGAGCTCAAGCCAATAGACTCATCTATGCAGGAAAATCTTAGGATTCAGCTATCTTGAGGAATTGAATAGCTAATAGATTGAACCCCGCTGACTGGTCTCTAATGCGTTGCGCCCAGCAATCCCCTACCTGCCCTCGATAAGCCTTAGTGTACTAGAAAGCTTTATCAGAAAGTCCTATGTGAGATTGGTACCTCACCTAGCAATTAACTTTATAATTTATAAATTAATCTTCTATGTCATATTATAAATATAGTATAATTTAACTTTAAATATATAAATTAAATATTAGATGTTGTTAAAGTAGTAGATTCCTCCCTAATATGCATAATTATGCATATAAACAGAATTTTTATCTGAAAATTTAGTATTTGCTAATGAGAAAACGCCTGTCTTCATATTTTATTAGCAATTTTAGATTATGTTATTAGACGATGTTACTTTATTTGCAGAGTCTATATAAATAATTCCTTAGCTTAGAGCAATAAATAAAGATATAAACAAATATATAAAGCAAGTTGCTATGATAAATTTGTTATATTTGGTTAATATGTTTCTTAGCATTGAATTTATAATTTTTAATATTTATCAGAATTAAAGAGTTTTGTAATATTAAGGAGAAATAACTCGAGACACTGTATATCAGAGATCCTTGTATTTTAGCTGATATGTTTTTTAGAATATTCTTGTCATTTAAAATATAAAATAAATATTATGCAGAGTTTTAAGTTTTAAAAATATCTAATTAATATTTAATTTTCTGTTCCGATATTCACAGTTCCATTTATAGTTTCTAAAAAAAAAACTGATCCTTGATTAGCTGTAAATTTATTATTTTTTTAAAAATAAAATTAAAAATATCATTTATCTCAACTATAAAATAAACTAAGAGATTTTTTAAAATGTATTTGAGTAACTAATTTTATTTTTTAATATAATTTATAACAATTTATTGTCAGTAATTTCAATTAAACCATAAATCAAATTTTGATAATAAGTTAAAATAAAATTATAAATATAAATGTCCAAATATTTAGAATTCTACATTAAAAAGTTAAATTTATCAACATTAAAATATGACCATACTTATTTTGATAATAATTTTTCCTTTTCAAATATATTATATTTTTAGGGTATAAAATTAAGCTGTTATATTTTCGAAATAACTGTTTGTTAAATTGAATTCTTTGATGTATGGATTTAATAGATAAAACCCTGCTGCAGATTCAATCGCTTAAATGTTGGTAAAATTGGAGTTCTTCACTGTAATTATGGCATATGCTACTTTATAAAATATAATGTTCATAAAAAAGTTATGAAATAAAACTATATTAACTAATTAATATAATATGTGTCCACTGCAATTTATAGCATGCGAGAGATAATAATAACTGAAGATGAATAGGTGGAGTGTATTTATGAAAAATAATAGAGAATCGATAAATTAAAATGCAAAAACAAAATAATTTAATCGAAAACATATAAAACAAAATGGAATGGTAGCTATTAGAATAGTCTTCTCAAGAAAATTAATCAATCAAACTTTCTGATGAATAGCAAAAATTCACAATCAAACTTTGGTCATTATAAACAAGATTAGAATTTTCATACAACCCTTTATCTACACAAAACAGGTGCTACTCATAAATATATATATATATATATAATTATGCAAGATTTACTTTTTGTAACTTAAATTTTCGTGAGTGTAACTGCTCTACCAGCATCTCTATATATTGTTTCCATTTTATTTTTAATCTATTTAATAATAATTTATAGATTCTCTTTTATTTTTCATAATTAATTAAAATTCTTAAAATTAATTAAAATTAGTATTAAGGATCCGCTATATGCAAGTAATTAATTTAAATTAACTTAATTTTTTATGGAAAGTCTTATAACTTTGAATTTATTATATTTATTTAGAAATAAATCTTTTTATAATAAAAAAATTAAAAATAACGATATCTTTATTTTATAATTAATCTATAAAATATAATTAATATATAAAACATTATTAATAATATGATTTTAAATTAATGCAGTTATTTGAGAAGCTGTTAAATTGTCAGCTTCAAAATTAATCCTAAAATAATTTAAATTAATTATAATTTGATTCATAGATCCCAAATTAAACCAACTTTGAAATGCATCCTGTGTAACAATTTATACTTCTATAAGTTTAAAAAATAACATTGTACTTATATACTATATACATTTTTAAAGTATTATTCGATAATTTAGCTGTATCGACTTAGTTGAATTCGTACACTCCAAACTGGCTTGAATTAAGGTTCTAGTATATAGAATTTGCATCTTCAAAATATTTTAATATTTAATTATACATATTTCATTAAGAAAAAAACATTAAATGCAATATTGAGAAGAAAAAAAAGTCCAATATGCATAATTAACAGAGTTGCAATTTTTAAAGGTTGTGTTTTATAATTTTAATTAAAACTTTAATTAAATTACAAATATATTATATGAGCTGGTATAATTGCTTTTAAAAACAGAAATTAGTATTATATATAATATAAACTTTAAATTAGAGAGCTGTCACCAAAATATTGCTATAATTAAGAGAATTAGAAAATTAAAATTTATATTGTTATTTGCTATTTTTTGGGGGAAAAATATCTGGCTTAAATGGAATATATGATTAAATCTTTAAAGGAAGTTTTATAATGTCTTGTTTTATAAAATGAAGATATTCAGATAAATTATATAATAAATATTTATTATTATTTTAACTAGGAATGATTTATTTTTTATATAATTTAAATTGTAAATAAATTAATATATTTCTCTTGCCTATTTTGAATTTAATCATTATTTTTATACTTTAAAATCATTTTATTTTAGAATAATATTCCATTCCAAACTCATATATATATAAGATTAATTAAATATATAATATTGTTGGTAGTATTCTAGATTTTGTTAACAATCTATCGTTAAATTATTTAGAGTTATATTGACGATAAAAATAAAAATGTATAAAATTTTGTGGTAGAGAATAGAGATCTAAGTAAATGCAAAACTTTATTCTCAGCATTAATTTTTTTTATCACCAATAAAAGAACCACATAATATTTGAAATTTTTAATTCTCAAGTTTTAAGTTAAACTCCTATATGAAATTTCAATTCTTTGATAGCGTCTAAAAAAATAAAAAGCTAGAAACTTTTTTTAATATATAAAAATGACAAATATTTTCTATATATTTAGATAAGTTTATATAATTATCAATATTATAGAAATAAATTATTTTAAGATTTTCTTAATTTTTATATTTTGAACATGTTGTCAAGGAATTTAAATTTAATAATAGAGTTTAGCTTAGAACTTGAGAATTAAAAAATTCAAATGAAATGAAGTATTTTTTTGAAGAATAAAAATTTTATGTATGCTACAACGACTCAAACCTCCCCTGCTAGAAATTTAATTTCAATTAAAAATATCTTTTAATTATTTATATATTAATAAATCTCTAATATTGGTCTAAGCACTATCAATAATTATTATATTATTTTTTAATTACAAATTTTATATAATTGTATTTTCAATCAAAATGCAATAATAATTCCTTAATAATTTAATATTTAAAGTAAAATATTTTAATTGTATTATGTGGATTACAAAAAATACTTTATAATAGCATATATATAATTTAATATTTTATTTTATCATCATTTAAACCCGAATATTTTTGTGAAATTTTTTAACTTTTATATTTTGAATTAATTTGCGTTCATTTAAATATTGATAAAACTAATATAGTAAAAACTATAACTTCATTAATAAAAGTTTGGATTTTCGATTGTTCTTATTTATGTATGTGAGAAATTAACCATTAAAACTTTTAGAAGATTTGTTAGATATCAAAAAAATGAAATTAATACATAATTAGTATCACATTTAAAACCTAAAACAATATAGTAAATGGATTTAATATAATGAAATATTTAATAATTTTAAATAGAAATACTTTTTTTAATTTTAAAACTTATAAAAAACGATTTGTGCAACTTAACTATAATTATAGATAAGCATAAACTACATTTTCTCAATAAAGATTAAAATAATTATTTAGAAAAATTAAAACCTAAGGTATTTGAATAAAAACTCTTAAAAATTGATAAGTTAGGATAGCAACATTGACGATTAAATTATGATACAAACTTGCAAAAATTAACTAAAAATATTTAATTTCCTGCTATATAAATATCCAAAAATAATCAAATTAAAAATGGTAATATATCACTGTTTTCTAATAGAGTTAATGTTATTATTAACAAAATTTTGTATTTTATATTGAATATTGAATATAAAAAACTTATTTGATATACGATGCATTATATATGAAAGCTTAAGTAAGGTAACAAAGTTTAGTTTACAGTAGTAATTATTTTATAAATTTTTACTTAATTTTGGTAAATCATGCATAGGAAATTAAAATATTAATTTAACAGTTAACCTAAATAAAATTTTATAATTTTAGACTTTATTTTATCTATTCCTCAATAAGTTACAATAATAGAAACGCTCTAAACAATATTCCATTTTAAGAAAATATCGTCAATATAATGAAGATCATCATTAATATGAAATTTGATTTATTCATAATCTTTATGTATAATCACACATTAGTAGTTATTCACTGAGGTAAGGGTGGTAGTGAAATATAATTAACATTTCAGTCTAATTTATTAATTATTTTAATTTTTGCAATGGCTAATAGAAGATGGAGAAGTCAAACAGTTTACAAGCATTAACATCACATGGTTGCCATAGAGTTACTTAAGGTAAGGTTTTCTTCTGTTAGTCTAGGATACATATAGGCTATTCTACTGAAGCAACTGGACAGAGCCAGGTCGCATATGTGAGGCCACCCGTCACTCGTTCACTACCTTGGTGGAGGAGGACCTATTGATCATTCCCGGTGATAAACCGTTGGTGTTTCTGGGCCTCGAACCAGGGGTCTTCCTGTGTTTAGCAGGCTGCCACCCACCTGCCGACCTGGCTCTGACCTAATCACACATTAAAATAATTTTATTTGTAGTTTTTTGTTTTTATTTGCTATTTCAACATTGATTGAATCCAGAATGTAGAATACTCCGCCTTAAAATAAAAAATATATAAGTTAAGCTTCACTAGATATGACATTTTCAAAGTATAAAAAAATAAAACAATTTATTAGTATGAATCTTAAATTACAATGCGAGTACTTTTACTTTAAATGTATGCAAAGCCACCTTGAGCTCCAGAGGAAGCATTATTCACGCTTAAAATCTCATAAATAAATTAAATTTTAATAACAGTGCCAATTTAACTTTTATATTTTCTAAAAAAATTATTTTATTCCTATAAATATGCAGTAAATTTTGGAATAATAAGTTATTTTTAAAACTTATTAAAATTTGATTTCATAATTTAATGTTTTATATTTATTTTTCTTTTTTAAATGACTTATAAACATATTATTTAACTTACATTTCGCATATAGAGTAATTTCTATTCTTCCACTTAATTCTCAGTCCATGTCATTGATAAGACAGCTCCATAAATAAATTAAATATTCTTAAATGATAAGATACACCATTGCCATTAAAAACCCCCAAAACTCTTTCAGTAGTTTGATTGAGTTTTTGATTGATAAAAGTAGAATATTAGTGCATACTTTATTAGGGTTTATAGTATGTAGGGGTTTAATGTTTAAATATTAGTAATTTAAGTGAGTATATGCGAGGTTTGGGGTCTGTTTATGACAGTGAGTATATAGATTTATTGTTTAAGTTGCGTTATGGATGTGAAGAATATAATGATCAACTCAAACCTATACTAAATTATATATCTATCGCAAGAATGCTCAATAAATCTCCTGTAACTGTGAGGTCTCACTGTATATAAGCATTGAATTTAAAGATATAGCATCTTAATTCAAAGCCTAAGAGACCCTTAAAATTATAGCAGCACCATATTGACTATCTAATTAATGATAAGACTCTTAAATACTGGGCTCATTTCTTTATGGCCTAGAGAGCTGTGATGTTTCATCTCCAATTTCCTGAGCTTCACATCTCTGCTTAATCTATAGCAAACATATATAAAAAGAATGGAATATCTTACAAGACAGTCAATCACATTAAGAGAGTAATTGGCTTTAATGCTCCATTTTATAAGGATAATTTAAATTATATATTCGATTTAATGCAAAGGGCTTAAGAGCATAATATAAAGTTCATACACGCTGATGAGGCAGTATTTACATTCAATACCTTTATATCAAGGTCTTGGTACAAGAGGTATAGTAATATAGAAGTTTATGACTAAAAATTTAGGTATAAACTCAAGCAATTCTTGGTGGAATAAGTGAAGATAGTGGCCTTGAGACTTATGTTATTCACCCTCGTTCTATAAAGACTGAATAATACATAAAGTTCCTTTAATAGCTCAGAGATAAGTACGCTGACTAAGAGATTATTCTGTTCGTTGATAACTTGTAAGTTCATATAACTAAAGACTCAAGGAAGGAATAAGAAAGGCTTAATATAACACCTGTATTTAATGTTCCTTACAGCCCTTAGTTCAATGGAATTGAATTATATTGGGGGTTATTGAAAGGTCATTATAAGAAATTGCTGCTCTACCATCTGATGCATGATTTAAAGATAGATACAGTAGATTTTATTAAGAGTGCTGCTAAGAGAGTCAGCGATGATAAAGCTAAAGTATGCGCAAGAGAAGGGAGATTTTGTGTATATAAATAAGTATTAGATTTAAACGAATGAATAAGTTCACATATTAAATTTTCCCGTAAAGTGATTTGGCTTCTCTTTCTTTTCTTCCTCTTAAGGCTTGCTTGGGCCCATGTTTCTTCTCTTCTTGCCAGCCCCTGCATCTATGTTCATCTCGTGTGCCTTTTATAAATCTTTGAAGAGCCTCTTACTCAATTCATGCTTTACTTGAGACTTTCTCTCTCTCAGTTTAATTATCTGCGCTCTTTCATAAAGTATATAGCAGTACCAGGTTTTTCTATAAAGTTAGAAGACTAAGCTAACTCGAGATTAAAGGATGCTTTTTAATTTCCTACAGTCAGGTGTCACTTATTTCAATACCTTGCTTCTCTTTTTCTTCAAGAGAGATGCTGTAGCGTTTCTCATGAGCTTCTTAAATTATTTCATTTAAGTACTCAGGTTTCAGAGTTCCAAGGACACCAAAGAAGAAGATTCTCTCTGGCAACTTATTCGAGAACTGTAGCTTTGATGGAAGGTAGAGAGCAACATCTGGATCACTCATAGCATCGTCATATAGGTTTGTCACTGATATTTCAGGGTAGTTAGGTATCTCTATCATCCTAATTTCATTAAACTTAAAAGCTTTTTTGTCTTCACTCAGTAAGGCTTTTAAGAATGAGATTTTAGTTCCCTCTTAAGTCGGCAAAAACAATCCAACTATAATCGATTTATTAATCTTACTTAAGAACTTACCTTGCTATACCAAATATCCTCGAAATTTTCCTATTAAATCTTGAGATTAAATTCTCTTCATTGCATCATTCATAGACTCCATCTTGCTTCCTCTTTCTAGAAATGTTAATGAAATTTAAAATTATGGATATCCATTCTAAGTTTATTAAAATCTTACTACTAAATAGGGAGGACCTACTGGAGGTCAACCTTGAAAAGATATACGGAGAAGCATTGAAAAACTTGCTCCAAGTTTCACAAATTGATTTCCATTTTTATCAATCTATCTCCATTAAATTGCTCCTAATAATGTTTAATTATTTTAGGAGGTCCTCCAAATTAAGTTCAAACATTATTAGGAGTTAAATTTTAAGGTTAAAACTTAATTAGGAGCATATTAAATTAAAAAATGTTTAATAACTTTACCTCCAAATTAAGTTCAAACTTGATTTGGAGGACCTCCTAGAGAAACAAAACTTCATAAGGAGTATTTTAATTTACTAAAATGTATAAAATTCTCATAAGATATGTCAATTTACAGTTTTTTATGGTTAGTTAATTTTCTTACCTGTCAGCAAAGAATCTACAGAGTGTCTTATACTCGACTATTATAGTCGATCAAGGTATATTTTATCATTATTATAATAAAATATATCAGTAAACTATAATGAGCGCTAACCTTTTGAGAAGAGCGGCATAACTTGGGTAAAGTCAATAAAAATTATCATTCCAGCAACCAAGGAAAGTAGAGATCAAAGACGCTTGTACTCAGTGGGAGCCTACTTATGACAACTTTGACCAGTCTAGCTTCGAGATTTAAATATAAGTTAAGCAGGAGGTCATCATAGAAGCTGTGCAAATTGATGAGGAGGTAAAACAACTCTCCATAGAGCATTAATAAATACCGCCAAAGTTGACTATTAATGCAAAGAATGCAATAAAGTTTTCCCTTAAAAGAGACACTTGAGAGATATACACAACGATATGCCAAGGTTATATCTCAAGCATTAAATAAAAAGATGGGAAGTATGTCTGTGAGTTCTTTGAGAAGCCATATTCTCATACTAGAGACCTCAAAGTACACTGAAAGAAAAAGCACAATTAAAATTTTGTCTTTATTCCTGAACCTTCAAGGAATAGATTCCTCTAAAAGAGAAGATCAAGAAACCCAGTGGAGTCTCTTAGAGTTGAAGTCTAGAAGTAAGTTAAAATGAAGAAAGCAGTCAGAATTTTCCAGTCTTTGAGATCAATAAAATCATGGTTAAAATCGAGTCAATGAAGATTCCCATATTAAAAATTATTGACTAAGATTATTGCCTAGAAAGCTACCTGAATCTTGAAGATAAAATAGAGAAGAGAGTCATTACTGATGACTAATAACTTACAAGATATATCCTTTCAATTACTTCCTTGCTGATGACAAGTTCCAAATGGAATTTGCAAATGAGTATTATGCTCTTTAAAAGGCAAAGTTAAATGAGTGCAGGCATATCATCTAGCTTGATGCTATTTTACTTGGTAAAGATCATGTAGCCTTCAGGCTTCCTTTACTTGAAATGACTTACAGAGAATTCTTATCTGACAATAGATGTCAGAGATAAATTAGCTAGATAGTATAGCAGATAGTTGAAGGAATTGAAGAGCTTCACAAGCTAGGTTATGTTCATAGAGACTTAAAGCCAGAGAACATCATGTTGAACTTTCAGCCTCTTAGAGTTTATATTATTGACTTCAACAGAGCTCAAAGAGTGCAAGCCTCTGCATAAGGAAATGTATACGGTACTCCTGGATATTTTCCAGAGAGAGAGGATTGGAGAGATGGAGACACTTAATGGGATATCTGGGCTCTAGCAGTAATAATAATAGAGAGCGACATGCCAAGAAACGATTACTTTAGCTGCATGGGTGAGAGAGATTCTAAGCAGAGAATCAAAGAATATCTCGATAAAAATAAATTAAATGGAGTTCTCAGAGAACTTGCATACTCAACTATTATCAAGCCAAGCTAAGAAAATTAACAAACAATAGAAACGATCAAGCATCAACTTAGAAAGATAAAATTAAGAAAACTGCCACATGACTCTAAGCTTATGTTTGTGTGAAATATTTCAAAAACTCGCTTGTTATACTCACTTAAAATACTAATATTTAAATATTAAACACCTGCATAAACCCTAATAAAGTATCCACTAATAGTCTACTTTTATCAATCAAGCTACTGAAAGGGTTTTGGGGTTTTGATTCTATCAAAAATATAATATTAATACCATACTTATTATATGAATTTAGAATGGTCAGGTTATTCAGTATTATAAATTGAATTTTAATGAAAAAAAATAATTTAAATGATTTTTAAAATACAAAACAATTAAGGGATTCTATACTAAAATCAAAAATATTAAGTTTGACATTGTTTTTAAGTAAATTTTGTTTTATAATATTATATCTTAATAGGTTGTTTCAAAATAAAATACACCACCTTATCCTCCATCAGGATCAACTTAAATATATTAATATGTTTTAAATTAATTTTTTTTTTAGAAATAAAGCTATAATTAAATCAGTCATATATAAAAATTTTTAGTCGAAACATCGTATTTTGTGTAAAAATCTTATAAAAATTTAATTTAATATTTTTTTCTCTACGTTTATTAAATTCTTATAGTAAGATTACTTTTATAAAATATATACCAAAAATAGATTTGCATTTTAATAGAATTTTAAGCTTAAACTTTCTTAATAATATTATTAAAATAATTTACTCTTAAATTATAATACGGAGAAATCTTTATTGAATTAATTTATAATTAACAATTACCTTTATATTTAAAATATTGTAAGGTTAAATTTATTATTAATTCATTCATGAAAATTTCATTTTATAATTTCCAACTGCTCCATTATTATCGAAAATTGCATTAGTTATTGTCACATTGTTACATAAATAACAAGCTATAAATTAAATAATATAAAAAATGCTATTGAACATCCTTTATACAGACACTAATTTAGCTAAAATAGCATATTTTGGTAAATAAATTAATTTAATCAACTTTAACACATTTCTTTTATTTATTTTATTTTTAGGTACCCTACCGCATTTGACCTGTTTTGCGGTAGAGTACCTTAATTATATTAATTTAAAAAACATTTAATTATTAAGTTTTAATTTATACATGAAATACAGTTTGTAGATAAAATAATATGCAATATAATTATTATTAATTAAAAAGTTATAAATTAAAATTGTTGTACTAAAATATTCAATCTTGATGTCAAGTAGCTATATAAAGCAACATTCTCAGTTTATTCAAATTATTTATATATATTCTTTATACAATTAACTTTATCTACAAACTGTATTTCATGTATAAATTAAAACTTAATAATTAAATGTTTTTTAATTAATATAATTAAGGTACTCTACCGCAAAACAGGTCAAATGTGGTAGAGTACCTAAAAATATATAAATATTAATATAATCATAAAGAAATGTGTTAAAGTTGATTAAGTTAATTTATTTACCAAAATATGCTATTTTAGCTAAATTATTTCGATATATAATAAATGAGAAATTATTATTTTATATATTGATCCATCTTCATAAAACTTTGAGTTTGTTAATCCAAAAATTGCATTCATTCTTTGTGAGGTCATTATATTATAAATAAATTTCTATGTATATTGTTTTTATTATTATGAAATTAAATATAATTTATAGATTGAGTTTTTATTTCTATTCAATAAATTTTAATTAAATTTAATAATGACTTTAATAGGCTACACTATTGATTACTTAAATTAAATGAAACTGAGGTTTCGAGGCAATTTTACTTTAGAAATTTCTAACTCGAAAATATATTTTATAAACTCTTAGATGTAATTAATTAGATTATTAACAAAATAAGAATGCATTTTAAAGCTATTTAACTTAGATATTTGTGTTTTAATAACTTTAATAATTAAATATTTTCCCTTTTTTATTTGATTTTTGCAGTTTATCACTTGCTTTTCAGAGGATTTTACATTCTAATAAACCCATTGATAAATATTAAACGAAAAATTCAATTGTATAAAAATAATATAATTTATTATTTTTAATTTTAAGAATCATTTTTAAGTAGAGATATATTTTTGTAATTATAGTATACTTAGAGGTAAAAGATTACTATTATGCAAATTCTAATATTTTTCAATTTATAATTTAAGATAATGTTAATTTGTTTTTTATTATTAATTTTTACTTTCCACCTGAATTATTCTAGCAATGCATTTGAATTTGGAAAATTAATATTAATAATAAACACTCAATGAATTAAATTATTGGCTGTTAACTAAGTAAAAACCTAGACAATATTGAATTTGTGAGATAGAAAATTCTAATTAGCTGGATATTTCTACTGGCGGTACTATTCTATCACATCTTAGGACTGAGATGATTCAATTTAATATTTGGTGATTTGTTTAGTTAAATTTTATGCTAAAATATATTTCGAATTATTTCACTTCAGGGATGCAATAAAATAGTACCTTCAATAATAAAGTCTAGCTAACTTTGAATTTTTAAATATCAAGCACAGCATTATTTGAATTTCTAAAAATTAATATGCAATAATTTAATTAATTATTCAAATTTAATTTAATTTTCCAAATTATAATGTATTTTTACAGTAATAAAGTGGTTTAAATATTTCTGATTGAAGTTACTTTTAATTATTAATATAAATTAACTTAAAACCCCATGTTTCAATTAAGACAAAAGATAGGGGGTTGAACAATTAATTATAAATTATATCATAATTGGCTAAAATTATATAATATTAGGTTAATATTAATTTTACACACCCTGATTTGTTTATATTATAATGACATTTAATCGAGCCAATAGTTTTAATTATTAGCCCAAATATTTATAATTTACGCCATTAATATCTTTCTTTATATTTATTTGTTCGTAACTCCTAACCTTCGTTCTTAATTGACTAACGGAAATTTATATTATTTTTTACATTCTAATTTTGGAAAAAGGTATTAAATTAAATATAGAAAATGAATACAATTACATTTAAAATTACTTATAAATGATGATGATTTTAATTAATAAAAAATATACAATTTTTGGAAATATTTTTTTGTTGTACTATTGTTAAATTTTTTTAGTTACTTAACCTTACTTTAATAGGATGTATATAAATTAGAAAGAATCTATAATAACAACAGTTTATAAAGCTAACTCCAATAATAAGGTAAGAAGGACTGAGTATTTTCCCATAATTTAATTTGCTATATTTAATTAATATAAAATCTAAAATTAAAAATTTTCCTTAAATAATATTAAATTAACTTCTGAATTGTCAATTTTAAACAGCTGGCCAGCATTTAAATCCCAAAACACTTTCAGTAGTTTTCATTTACGTTATTGTATAAATATATTTGATTTGGTAAATTAATTATAATTAAATTAAATTCAAATCAAAATATTGGCGGTTAAAGTTGGCCAATTTAAACGATTTTGAGCTTTTGTTAGATAGAGAATTTAAAATTACCTGGACTTACTATTCGCGGTACTATTTTATCAAATAACTGAAGCGAAATAACATAATGTGGGGGATAATTTAATGAATTTAGAAGCGTTAAATTAAGTCTATTTATTTCGCTTCAGTTATTTGTCAAAATAGTACCGCCTAAAGTAAAGTCCAGCCAAATTTAATTTCTCTATCTAACGAGCCCAAAATTAATTAAGTTGGCCAACTTTAACTGCCACGATTTTTGATTTGAATTTAATTTAATTATAATTAATATACCAAATCAAATGTTTTTGTACAGTATTTTTTTTCTTCAAGCAGTTAATCTCTTTAAAGTTTTAATAGTTAAGAATAAAAATCTAGGAAGTTAAATATTAATTTTCTACATCATTTCAGAAGAAAAAATTAAATAAAGTAAAATTAAATTATTTAAGAAGAGTAAAATAATTAATCTTTCGAATTGTAAATCTATATATTGCAGTAGAATCAAATAATTTATTTTGACCTGTTGAGTTTTAGGATAGGACGAGCGTTGAGAACCTTGTTGAAATAGAATTAAAACGCAAAAGATGAATTGCTTTCAAAAATAAATAAATTATAAAAGTGGAGACCAACACGCTTACGCAGCTTCTTAATATCCAAGATAAATATTTTTATATGGTTCAAATAATAATATCAATTATTTCTGCCTTCAGAAAGAGAATGCAACTTTGGAAGATTTATATAATATCATTTTACCAAGCAAGTACATAAGATTTCCTTAAGAGGATACAAAGTGGAGCTACAAGCTCACTGAGTTAATTAAATTCCAGATCCCTAAATATGAAGAAGCAAGATTTATCAAATAGAAATTTTATTCTTACAACTAAAGAATCTCTATCAAAAAGTAGCTTTTATTTTAAAATTAATTTATTGTATAATTTATGAGTGATCTAACTTTAAATTTTTAGATTTCAAACATGAGTTAGTAATAAAACTTTGAGCGATATTTCTTTTTAGGGATCAGATTAAATTAAATAAAATGAGCGTTAGATTGTAGTTACTCAAAAACCCGAATGTCTCAATGGGATAATTGAAAAGGCTATGAAGATAAGGAACTCGAAAATTGATGAAGAAGTGAGAGAGAATTTTCGCTGCTGAATGAGCACTTTTATCAGCAATTTGAGAACCAACCATTCATGTAAGTAAGTAAAAGATTATTAACGATTATACTATATTGAACGGGCAGAAAAGAAAGTCTTGCTACAATCACATTGACTGTCTTTTAAGAAATATCATTCTATTTATATAAAAGATGGCTATAGGTTAAGCATATATAAGAAGCGCTCTGAGAATTGATGATGAAACATTGCAGTGCCTAGATTAAATTTCTTTTAATTAGTAAGATAATTAATATGGTGCAACTATAATTTTAAAGTCTGTTAGGCTTAGAACCAAGTACCTATCTTTTTAATTCAACTCAAATAAGCAGAAGGATCTTACAGTTGCAAAAGATTTATAAATTAGTCTTTGTAAAGACAAGTAATAAGAACATCTTTGAGTTTATTTCAATATTCGTTGTTTCTAGATCGTAAAACTTCAAATATAAATTTATATACTTACCTTAAATTTCACTATTTATTAAAAAAATTAATTACATTTAAAATTTAATCTCTTAATGAGATCCAACTGAAATCTTAAAAAGCTTAAATTGATTGTCATTTTATTTATATTCAAAAACTTAAAACTACTGAAGAGGATTTGAGGTTTTGTGATTTTGATTAATTATAATGTTTTGATTTAAAATGAATTTATATATATATATGCATTATTAGGGAAAGATTTCTCATATAAATGATCTGCTAATATGTCAGGCAATAAGTCTTTAGTATAGAAAGAAGATAAAATAAAATATATTAATTTAAAATCATTAAAACTTAAAAAAATATTTAGAAAATAATAAACTTTAATAATTAAGGCACTGATTTTGTTTGAATTAAAAAATAGTTTATAATTATAATTTAACTTTAATTTGAAAGTAATGCAAAAGAAGATCATAAAATTAGAAGAGAAAATAATAATTTAAAACAAGCGACTTAATATTTATTAATACTTTCCTTTTCTCATATTTTTTTCCCTTATAATTGTATAAATTAAAGCCTAGAAAACTATTATTGCTATATAAAAAGTATTTGGGGAAGCTTAATTTAATCAATATTTGCAAAAATAAAGCCAACGAGATTTAACAAAAAATTAATTAAAATCTTAATGATTTATTATAAATTATTTAAATATGTCTATCGAATAAGAAAATATCATAAGTTAATGTTGAAGCATTTTTATTATCCACATTATTCATAAATATGTGATTTAAGTGGGAGTCTGCTTAATTAATCAAAAATTATAATCATTAAATGTGTTTTTAAAGTAAGATATGATGTCTTTATAAATTCATCATTAGCTCATTTTACGACATCAAAACCATCATCATTTATTGGGCTCATCTCATGATTGGTATTAAATGATGATGGTTTTGATGTGGTAAAATGAGCTGATGATGAATTTATAAAAACATCATATCTTACTTTAAAAACACATTTAATGATTATAATTTTTGATTAATTAAGCAGACTCCCTCTTAAAAACCCTAAATTTATTTCAAATTTTCGGTTAGTAAATTAAAAGAAACATTTTTAATAAAAGTTTTGCAAAACTTATTTCAAAAAAAAAGATATTAAAATACATGGAGTTAAATTAATTGTTTATCACTGGCAAATACTTCTCTATACTCAAAAAACATTTTTTATTTTACCAGATTTTGATAAGATTGATGAAGATTTATTTTTCAATCAAAACCCCAAAACCCCTTAATGAGGTTTATAAGTGCTTTGATTTGTAGGGAATTTGTTAGGGGTTGGGGTTATTAATTAAATGCGAGACAAAAATAGCAAGCTTTTGGGGTCTATTTATGATGAAGAGTATATAGATTTAGTGTTTAAACTGAGTTATGGATGTGATATGCATAGTGAATAAGTCAAACCAGTACTAAACTATAAATCTATTGCAATACTCTTAAAGCGTAGTCCATCAACTGTTCGCTCTTACTGCTTGAAAGCTGCGTAATTAAAGCAACAATAGCTGAATTCTTATCCTAAGAGGAAGTCAAAGTTTCTTTAGAAGCATATTGACTATATTATTAATGAAAAAAACTTTGAAGTATTGGGCTCACTTCTCTCTCGACTAACGAGCTATTATGCTTCACCGCCAGTTCCCTAAGTTGAAGATCTCTGCATAATCTGTTGCAAACATTTATAAACGAAATGGTATATCTTATAAAGGTGTAAATCGTATCAAGAGAGTAATTGATTTCACTCTGCCATTTTACAACAACAACTTAAATTATATTTATAATTAAATGCAGAGAGCCTAATAGAATAATATTAAGTTTATTCATGCTGACGAGGCTGTGTTTACCTTCAACACTTTCATCTAGAAGTCTTGGTATAAGAGGCATAGTAATATAGAAGTATATGACTAGAAAGTCAAGGTATAAACAATGGCAATTCTTGGAGGTATTAGCGAGGATGCTGGTTTAGAAACTTATGTTATTCATCCTCGCTCTATTAAGACAGAGCAGTATATTAAGTTCTTAGAGCAGCTGAGAGAGAAGTACCCTGAATAAGAGATTATACTGTTTGTTGATAATCTTTCAGTTCATAAGACAAAAGATACAAGGAAGAGTTATGAACAACTTAGAATAACGCCAGTGTTCAACGTGCCTTACAGTCCATAGTTTAATGGAATTGAATTCTACTGGGGTATACTAAAAGGTCATTATAAGAAACTGCTGCTATACCATCTAATGCATGACCTACCTATCGATACAGTAGACTTTATTAAAAGCTCAGCGAAGAGAGTAGATAATTTGTTGGCTTAAAAGTGTGCTAAAGAAGGGAGAGTGAATGTATATAAATAAGTTTTGTAGTTAAGTTAATGAATATATAAGTCACATTTAAAACTCTTTCGTGAGAGCTGGCTTCTCTTTCTTTTCTTCTACTTCTTGCTTCCCTCCTCCAAGGTTTCTTCTCTTGCTGCCAGCTCCAGCATCTATGTTCATTGACTCTGGCGGCTAAATATTTGAATAAAGTCTCTTGCTAACTTCATACTTCGTCTGCGACTTTCGCTCTCTGTGAAGCTTGCTCTATTCCTTCATCAAGAAGATGCCAGTACCAGATTTTTCTAAAGAGTTAAGCTACAAATCTTACTTGAAATATAAGGGTGCTTCTGCAGCTCTGATAGCCAGCTCTCACTTATCTTGATCCCTTGTTTGTCCTTATCTTCTGAAGAGATGCTGTACCTTTTCTTATGAGATTCTTGAATAATTTCTTTCAAGTAATCACCTTTAATTGTTGCAAGAATGCCAAAGAAATAGTTTCTTTCAGGTAGTTTATTTGACAACTGCTTCTTAGTAGGCAGGTACAGCGAAACCTCTGGGTCATTCATAGCATCATCATATAAGTTAGTCACTGAGATTTCTGGATAGTTTGGGATCTCTGCAAACTTTACATCTTAAGTTTTCAATGCTTTCTTCTCTTCGCAGAGTATGGCTCTTAGGAATGAAATTTTAGTACCTTCCATCGTTGGCAGGAACAAATCAACTACATAATCAAGATTAGCCACTTAGAGTTCATTACCTTGCTGCACCAGGTAGCGATGCAAATCCTCCTTGCTTCTAAATCTTTGAATTAATTCTTGTGCTTGCACTCTTTTCATTGCATCATTCATTGACTCCATCTTGTTTACAGATCTTAGAAATGATATTCAAATTTAAGTTTATTGATTTCAATTATTTACCTCTGTAAACTTACTATTTAATATGGGCATCCTATAGGAGGTCAACCTCTAAGTAGGATATGGAGAAAGTTTTGAGAACTGGTTTCAAACTTGAGAGATTGATATCAATTTCTACTGTTATAGTTCCATATTTTTAAATTTAAATTGGTACGTTCTTAATTAGGAGCATTAATTAATGCTAGTACTTAATTAGGAGCACCCTAATTTTAATCATAAAATCATAAAATACTCCTAAAGCAGTACGTACTTAATTATGTGCACCTCCTAAATCGGTACGTGCTGTAATCAACTTATTATTGATAGTAAAAATGGTTTCTTCCTCCCCCATATTTAGAGCTGGATTGTCTCTTAACACTTAGATTTCTTCTCTAATACTCTAAGAACTTCCCTTGAAACTTGTAGGCTTGAAAAGCTATCATATAAGCTCTCAGTTATAGAGGCAGTTTTATAATTTTAAATTCAAATTTAAATTTGAGCGCTAACATTTTAAGAAAAACAACAGCACTTCCATCAAACTAAATGAGACTTACCTTTGGCAGCAATAAAAAGTGTGATAGCTGTGAGATGAACTTTCTTAAAGAACTACCAGATTTATCACTTGAGGTCTGTGTTATTAAAATAGAAATTAATAATAGAAAATAAATGGCAAATAAGTGTGTGGGAGACAGAGAGGAGGAGAAAGGTATTAATGATATTCCTATACAAACTGAAGAAATAGAAGTATACTTTTGTGAGCTGTGTGAGAGAGATTTCGCTCATAAATCAAGCTGGTATAGAATATGAAGGAGCATAGAGAAGCCAAGCCTACTGTATACTTAAAGCACGACAAAATCGATGGGAAGTATGATTGCTTTGAGTGCCATAAGTAGTACTTTCATACAAGAGACTTGAAGATACATCTTTTAATAGCTCACAAAAAAGACATAGAAATTGAAAAGCATGAATTGAGTTGAAGCTTCTCAACAAAAGAAAATCGAGGGAATATTCTAAAGCGGTAGTGCCTGAATAAGCTAGTGAGTTAGAGTACGTAAAGAAGGCCCGTAACCAACTAACCTCTGAAATCACAAAAATCATGATCAAAATTCAATACAAGAAAATACCAGTTCTTGCGTAGATAGATTTATATACTTCTCTTTAAAGTTATCTTATTCTAGAGGACTCCTTTGATAAGAAAGTTATCAATGATCATCAATACGCATACAAGGTGTATCCCTTCCACTATCTCTTAAGTGATGATAAATATTAGATGGAGTTTACCAATGAGTATCAAGTTCTCACTCAAGCAAAATTTAAGGAGTGTAGTTACTTAATCAAGCTAGATGCTGTTCTCCTTGCAAAGATCATGTTGCTTTCAGACTCCCACTCTATGAAATGACTATAAGAGATTTCATAACAGATCAAAGGAATCATAAGTAACTTTGGATAAATAGCAACTCAGACCATACAAGGCATTAAAGAGCTTCACAAGTTAGGGTTTGTTCACAGAGATTTAAAGCAAGAAAATATTATGATAAACTTTTCTCCAGTAAGAGTAGCAATAATCGATTTCAACAGAGCCTAAAGAGTCGAAGTCTCAAGGCTTGGAACTGTAATGGGAACTCAAGGCTATTATCCAGAAAGAGAAGACTGGAGAGATGGTGACTTTTAGTGGGATGTGTGGGCTTTAGCAGCAATAATAATAGAGTGCGATATGCCTCGCAACGATTATTACTCTACAAGGTGCGAGAAAGATGCTAAGTAAAGAATCAAGTAGTTTATAGACAAAACCAAAGTATCTCAGTCAATAAAACATATGGCAGAATCAATAATAATAAAACCAAACTCAAGATCAGACATATCAATAGAGCAGATAGAGTTGTGGTTAAGTAAGATAAACTTCCGACCTCTCCACATGATCGAAAAGTGCATTTTGAGTGATTAAATTAAATACATTTACTGTAAATTTACATTAAAACCTATTAATAACCCCAACCCCTAACAAATTCTCTACAAATCAAAGCACTTATAAACCTCATTAAGGGGTTTTGAGGTTTTGAATGCCATTTAAAATTTACTGACTTCGACGCTTCAAGTATTCTTAGAAATAAAAAAGTAATTAAACTAAAATATCAAACGTGCAGTAATTTATATTAAAAATCTAATGTATTTCATGATGTAAATGTGATAGATTCCTGTGTTTTGGGTTGCTACTGATTCATTGTAGAGATCATTAAAGACTTTTATAATGATTTATAACATGATAATTGATGTTATAATGAATTTTAGAGCATTTAAAAAATATAAGGAAAAAAATATATAGCGGCCCCCAGGGGGTTAATACCCAAATTATAAAAAGTATAAAGATTTATCTCTTAGAGAAACTTATTTTAAATTTATGTATTTAAGAAATATTAAATATTTACAATATTAAAATATTTTAAACTTTTATCAATATTTAATTATAACTTTTTAATTAGATGTGCGATTATTAATTTTTATCTAAAATTTTAAATATCAAAATTAAGAGAGGGAGGGAAATTTTAATAGCCAATATTATGATGAAATACAATCGTATAAAAGTTAAATTTTTTAGGACCCAAGATAATAAATAGAGATGGAACTCGTAGCTAGTGAGGGCAGATTCAGTAAATTAATTGACGATATCCCGGAAATGGAGGGACTCCTCTTCAACAATAAGGTAGAGTATCAGCAAGAAAAGAATGAAGAGGAAACAAATAACAGGGACACTGATAATACAAAGAAGAACAACCTAGAGGGAGCAGAGAAGAAATAAATAGCAGTAAATTACTAGGAGAAAAGTGGACAGGTATAATGATTATAAGAGATGAGTAAGATTAAATGAATCGCGTGGAATCGCAACTATCAACTTGTCAAAAGCTGATTTCACAGAATTTTACTTTGGGTAATTATCGCAGTTTTTTATTTGCATTTATTTACCTTTAAGCATTTCATTTGATTTTAAGCAAATTTATTTTTTTTACCAAATTAAATAAAATCAACTTATTGAGTTTAATCTTATTATTATGCTTCTGTTTATTTCTTTAATAAAGTTCTTGAATTTAAAAAACATATATTATTCCCAATTTAATTAAAAGAATTTATTTAGATAATCAAAACCCCAAAACCCTTTCAGTAGTTTGATTGAGTTTTTGATTGATAAAAGTAGACTATTAGTGCATACTTTATTAGGGTTTTAATAGGGTTTATTTGTTTAATGTTTAAATATTAGTATTTTAAGTGAGTATAACAAGCGAGTTTTTAAAATATTTCCCACAAACATAAGCTTCGAGTCATGTGGCAGTTCTCTGAATTTTATCTTTCTAAGTTGATGTTTGATTGTGTCTATTGTTTGTTAATTCGCTTAGCTTGGCTTGATAATAGTTGAGTATGCAAGTACTCTGAGACCTCCATTTATTTTATTTTTATCGAGATATTGTTTGATTCTTTGCTTAGAATCTCTCTCACCCCTACAGCTAAAGCAATCGTTTCTTGGCATGTCGCTCTCTATTATTATTACTGCTAGAGCCCAGATATCCCATTAAGTATCTCCATCTATCCAATCCTCTTCTCTGGAAAATATCCAGGAGTGCCGTATACATTTCCTTATGCAGAGGCTTGCACTCTTTGAGCTCTGTTGAAATCAATAATATAAACTCTAAGAGCTGAAAGTTCATCATGATGTTCTCTGGCTTTAAGTCTCTATGAACATAACCTAGCTTGTGAAGGTCTTCAATCCCTTCAACTATCTGCTATACTATCTAGATAATTTATCTCTGACATCTATTGTCAGATAAGAATTCTCTGTAAGTCATTTCATAAGGAAGCCTGAAGGCTACATGATCTTTACCAAGTAAAGTAGCATCAAGCTAGATGATATGCCTACACTCATTTAACTTTGCCTTTTATAGAGAATAATATTCATTAGCAAATTCCATTTGGAACTTGTCATCAGCAAGGAAGTAATTGAAAGGATATATCTTGTAAGCATATTATTCATCAGTAATGACTCTCTTCTCTATTTTATCTTCAAGAGTGAGGTAGCTTTCTAGGCAAGAATCTAAGTCAATAATTTTTAATATGGGAATCTTCATTGCATCTATTTTTACCATGATTTTATTGATCTCAGAGACTGGAAAGTTCTTGACTGCTTTCTTCATTTTAACTTACTTCTAGACTTACACTCTAAGAGACTCCACTGGGTTTCTTGATCTTCTCTTTTAGAGGAATCTATTCCCTGTAGGTTCATGAATAAAGACAAAACTTTAATTGGTGCTTTTTCTTTAAGTGCACTTTGAGGTCTCTAGTATGAGAATATGGCTTCCACAGAACTCACAGACATACTTCCCATCTTTCTTTTAATGCTTGAGATATAATCTTGGCATATCGTTGTGTGTATTTCTCAAGTCTCTTATAAGTAGACTTGTAAGGGAAAACTTTATTGCATTCTTTGCATTAATAGTCAACTTTGGCTGGTATTTATTAATGCTATATGGAGGGTTGTTAAACTTCCTCCTCAATTTAGACAGCTTCTATTATAACCTCCTACTTAACTTATATTTATATCTCAAAGCTAGACTGGTCAAAAGTTGTCATAAGTAGGCTCCCACTGAGTACAAGCGTCTCTGGTCTCTACTTTTCTTGGTTGCTGGAATGATAACTTTTATTGACATCATCCAAGTAATGCCGCTCTTCTCAAAAGGTTAGCGCTCATTTTAGTTTTCTGATATATTTTCTTATAATAATGATAAAATCTACCTAGATAAACTAATATAGTAGTGTATAAGACACTCTGGTAGATTCTTTGCTGAGAGGTAAGAAAATTAACTAACCATAAAAGACTGTAAGTTGACATATTTTATAAGAATTTTGTACATTTTAGTAAATTAAAATACTCCTAATGAAGTTTTGTTTCTCTAGAGGGTCCTCCAAATCAAGTTTGAACTTAATTTGGAGGTAATGTTATTAAACATTTTTTAATTTAATATGCTCCTAATTAAGTTTTAACCTTAAAATTTTTAACCTCCCTAATAAAGTTTGAACTTAATTTGGAGGACATCCTAAAATAATTAAACATTATTAGGAGCAATTTAATGGAGATAGATTGATAAAAAAGAAAATCAATCTGTGAAACTTGGAGCAAGTTTTTCAATGCTTCTCCGTATATCTTTTTAAGGTTACCTCCAGTAGGTCCTCCCTATTTAGTAGTAAGATTTTAATAAACTTAGAATGGATATCCATAATTTTAAATTTCATTAACATTTCTAG
>ARYC01005701.1:0-28244 GCA_000711775.1 Oxytricha trifallax | reverse complement strand
TTCTTCGATTTCTTAACTGGTGAGCTTGACGATGAGGAAATTGGGGAATTTCAAAATAGCAGATTCTATTGACATTTATACAATGTACTAAGACGCTTTAACTTTAAATTAACGTTATATTAAAAACATGACTGTTATATTTGATATTTCATAATCTTCATTTGCACTTCTACCAATTTACCTATTTTTTATGTATTTTATCGATAGTAAAATTTTTTTCTTTCTTTTGCAATTCATAATACATACATTTATTTATTTTTCATTATATCTATAAATGTGATTTTTTTTTATTTGAGAATATTTTTATTAAATTTTCTTTAATTTATAATTATCATTATTCAATAATTATTAATTATAAGTTTATTTATTAATTTATAAATAAAATTATCCTTGCATTTTCTTAACTAATTTATCTAAATATTTATATGGGAAATAATATTAATATCTTTATAAATATTATTGATAATCATCAAAATTAATATAGTTCTACTACTTATTTGATTATTTTTATCACATTAAAATTAGAAGTTATTCAATCTTTTAAGTAATAGAAACATTAATACTATATTTAATTATATTTTTTTTTATCTTCACAAAATATCCAACAATATTTTTAATATTGTTGGAATACATTTGATTTGGGAAAATAATTTATAATTAATAGATTAACAATTTAAATTATTGGCATTTCTAAGTTTCTTAACTGATTTATACATGATGATTTACGAGTTATACTCAAAATTAAATATTTATCAATTCACTGTTTAATACTAAAATTAAACCATCAATTTTAGTTGTGACGTAGACGTATCTGAAGTGAGTTGACGTGGCAATCAATGACGTGGCAAGTCGTGAACTAGAAAACTCCGAAAAACCACCTTGCCCCCATTCCACATCTCCCTGAATCGAGATGCATACGAGATAAGAGCCTAGCGAACTAGGAGTATTTCCCGCAGAGCTCTCAGAGATCTGCTTCCTGAAAACAATTAAAGGGGAGTCTTGAGAAAACGCTTATCAGGTTCCACCGCTGCTGAGATATTAGTCTCTGTCCTTTCGCTGTGGTAGCCTCATTAACCCGACCTGGTGTGGGAGAAAAATCTGATTTATTCATAAACTTTAATTTTATTAAATTGAATTTATTTTTTATTTTTTAGAGGTTAGTTTTTTTCGTATATTACGTGTTTAAGTTCTCATACTTATTTAGGCTCTTTAACCTTATTATATTTTGCCATTTTCCTTATGTTAAAAATCTTTTGCGTAAATTTATGTTTTCAAATTCTATTTCTTCCCCTTGCGATCTTTTAAGAGTTTTTCTACAAGTATTTCTAAATGAGAATTGTGTTTTGCAATGATATCAATTATGCTTTCTATAAATTTTATCATTATTTAAAAAATTTACAATTTTCTTGACTTCTAAATGTTTTTGTGTAGAAAATACCAAGTTTATTATATAATTTAATTGTTTTTATCATGGTTTACACGAAAGTAAATATAAATTTCTCTAATTTATAGACTATTATTTCTATTCTCTGCCTACTAAATACATTTGCTTGCCATTTATTTAAGATTTTTGACTTATAAAATTTTTAGTTAAAGATTGCTTAAATGACAGTTTTAGTTTTACTAAATTGGTATTATTCTTACATTAGTTGGACTTTTTGGTATTGATAAATATAAGTTTAAGATAATTAGAGATAGGTGGTGTTAATTTTCTAACAATGCTTAAGCTGATATTAAAATTTAAAGAAAAATTACACAACTGCATCAAAAATTACAGGCCAAAATGAGAACCTAAATGATCTAAGAATGTCAAGGAAATAATTTTAAAATACTAACCAAGTAAAAGAAATGCCAAAAGACAATCTAATAGTTAATCTATTTATGAAGTTACTGTTTTTACTATGAATAATAAGATAATTATAGCAACTATTAGATAAGGAAGTTCACATAATTAAATATTAGCATTTTCGGAGCTGCTCCTTATATAGTAAATATCAATTAAAATAAAAGAATTTTGACTATAACAATAGAAATTTATTCAATCTTTTAAGTTTTGAACCAGTTCACAAAATCGTTTTTATAATATATTAAAGGTTTACCTCAAATATGATGCCCATATTTAATATTTAATTTAGAAGTATTTAATTGAAAAATCAATAAATTAAAGTTGAATGTCGTTTATTTGAATTGTAAACAAGGTAAAGTCATCGAATAATTCAATGAAAAAAGTGGGAGCACAGGAACTGATTCATGAAGAAATGAAGATATCGCCGCTAACTAATTGGCAAAGTACTCAAATTATAATAAAAATCTTGATTATGTATTTTGGTTTTTTCCAACAATGCACTGTGCTAAAACTTTTATTTAAAGTGAAAACTATGTATTTAGAAATAAATCAATGATTACTTTCAAATAATCATTTTAATATAACAATGTGTTAATTATCCTAAATGAATTTCGAAATAAAGAAATCTCTATTTATAAAAATAAAAATATTTGAAAAAAAAATTTTGGCCAAAAATCTTTCTTAAAACTTTTATCTTCAATATAATCTAGAACTGCTCTATTCCAAAATTTAAAAATTAAAAGCTAAGTGAAAGATAATTCACAATTAAAATTGTAATTTTAATTTTTTTGTGTTAATAAATATGAAATTGACATTTTTATAGATATAAAAATTTTAATTTTTTTTTTTCTCAACAAGATTTTCGGTCCTTCTTAACTAGTTGTAAAGTTCAGTTTTCGAAGTACAATAAAGTTTTTCCCAGTCAAAACCCAAAATCTAGTTAGATTTTAAAGTGATTTGATGTTTGGTATAGTTTTACATTTTGTAAAATTATAAATAGCTAGAATTAGGTGATCAAGCTTTATGATGGTACTATTATTAATATATACAACAACTAAAAAGCTTTTTTATTGGAGGTTAAATTGTTAATGATTGCTGTTTAATGTTTAATTTTTATTTTTATTATATCAAGCAAGAAAATAAATGTTTTCTAGCAATAATTATGCCAATTTTGCCACTCTATAAATTAATAGACAAATTTTCCAACTTCCCCATCTTGTAGTGATATCTCAAGGTTTTTACATGAATATATCTCTTAAGACTATCACTTAAATTCATATGAGAAAATGTTTTTTCCCTCGAGACTTTGAACAAAGTGAAGAAATTATATTTATTAAACAATTAAATAATTTTATAAAAGGGGCTTTCAGAAATTTTACATGAGTAAAAAGATTTAATAATTTTTTGACTCATTAAATTTATAAAAGATATCGTTATATCATTTTAGTTGTTTAATGTGTTTATCGCAGTAATAAAAGCACATCAAGAAATGTTAATGGATAATAAGTATTGTTGAGTAGTACAATAATTACAGATAGTTTGACAAATTAAATCTTACTTATAAATAATGTATACTATATTGAAATTTATTTTCATTAACCAAAGGGAGGATATAGATGCTAATAGATTTATTGATTAATTCCTTTTAAATTAATTGTAATTAACACAATAAAATTAATCTGTATAATATTTGTTATAATAATCACTTTAATAAAATAAAAATATTTGTATGGAGGAAAATTCTTTTGATTCTTTTATCAAAATAAGCGCAGAAAACTTCCCCCCAATAAATTAATCATTATTATAATATCTTAATTCTTAGGATAGTTGGTAAATTGTCAAGTTTAATAACGTTGTTAAATTTGTGTCCATTTTCAATACTTTCCTTAATCTTCTAATTTAAGAAGTATGACAATTTCTGAATTATTAATCAAAAAGGTTAAGGTTCCATCTGCCTCAAATTTAATTGGTAAAATTTCAATTCATATATTAAAAGTTATTTGATTTGCTCCTATATTATAATGTGGGAGTAGCTTACAAAAGCAAAGAGATAAGCAGCGAATTATTAATCATTTTTTTATGATAACCTCTCTCTTCATGAGACTAAAGTGACTATTATGTTTTAAAAAAGAGGTAAACTTAACCCCTGTGTAAAAGAAAGAGCACATATAAATGGGATAGAATTCTAGTGGAGTTAGTTTTAGGCTAATTATAAGAAAATTTATTTGCTGTTAGTTGAATCAAGATTTGCATTAAGTTACATAAGATTCTATGAAAAGAAGTTGAAAGAGATTAAGTTTAGAAAAAGTCAACAATACTTACAATAAAAGAAAGAATGAATGTTTATAAGTAATTGTAAGACTAAAATTAATGAATATTATTACTTATTGAAGAACTTATAAACTCATCTGGATTTAAAGTATCAATATATAATGACTTATCACCTCATGTATTTTTCAGACTATCTCTCTCTTTCTTCCTATAATTTTGAATGTTCTTTCTTTCAGTATTTACCAAGATCTGGTTTCACAACAAGTTTATGGATAAAAGCCTACAAAAATGAGAAGAACGTTTATAACGATTCGCAAGAAGGGACTCAATAATTATAATACATTGCTTCAATAATTATCAGGAAAAATGTAATAATATTTCTTGTAACCCTATTTAATGATTTTAATAATGATGTAATTCTCACATATATTGCCAAAAATAATGCTTAAAAGAAATTCCTTTTATTCATGCTTTTTTAAAGAAGTAATTTATTTAAAAGGGTCGCTAAGAATCATTTTTTCGTCTTAAAAGGATCTTTGAAGAGATTAGAAACAGGAACATCAGGGTGATTTGAATTCTCTATCAACTTATTAAGATTTTTTTTAAAGCTTTTTTCTAATCACAAAGTATAGATTTTTATAATGATATTTTGGAACCTAAATTTTGAAAGATAATCACACTATATTTCTAACTGGACTTTAAGAAGAAAATTTGCCATGTTCTATGAAGTATAAATAGAGATTAATTTCGCTCTTAAAATATTAAAAACATGTCTTGATACTCAACTATTTTCATTGCATTATTTTAAATATAAATTTCAAATTTTTTCCTTCTAAAATTTATGAATTTAACATTTAAATTATTAAGCTCTGAATTCTATTTCCTAGAGTTTATATTAAATAGAGGATCTGGGTAGTAATGATCTAGATTAAAAATACCTAGGGAAATACAGAGAAGATGTAAGAGACTTTAATTTTTTAAAGATAAATTTTAAGAATTATTTTTCCATTCATTAGGACTAAATTTTTTTTAATTTTAATATGAAAAAAATACCAATTTTGTTGTATTATAACATAATTAGTACCAAGTTGTAAACAAGCAAATCATTCTTATTGAAAGCCAATCTGTTTTAATTATAGTGTGTTTAAGTAGACACCTTGAAATTTAACTTAGAAGATACAAATATCAAATTTATTAAATTTAAAGTAGAAAAATTATTGGCTAAAAATGCTAACAAAATTAACCATATCAGGTATCTAAATAATAAAGAGAAGGATCAAAAATAAAAAATAAGTTTGCTGATGAATGAATTATCCCGAGACACAATAGATGTAAAATAATAATTTTATTTGACTTCTTAAGCATATCTTAGTTTATATATTTCATTTAGATTGAAGAAGCTTGAAAGACCTCTAAGATTGTATTTAAGAAATATTAAAAATTTGAATGAAATACTTTAAGTAATTATATAAAATATGATAGAACTCCATGATTCATAATATAATCATAAAGTTTAGAAGCCGAAAAAAATGTTATGGTTAATTTTTGTCCTTTAGAAACAGTTGCCATTTTTAAAAATAAATGCCAATAAGTTCAAAGATAGCGAGTAAGATTCTTAGTAATTAAAAAAAATACACATTAAAGAGCAGAGAGCTAATGGTTTTATTTAGGGGGATGTTTAAGCAGCTTTGCTATTATCCTAGAGTATAAGATTAAGTGTTGTTTAATTTTGTTAAAAACAAATGAAAATATTAAAAGATATCACTAAAACAAAAAAATAAAAATTATCAAATAATGTAGACAAATATTAAATTTATGCAAATAAAATCTCCATTTTCTTTAAAGAATTCAATATTATCAAACTTATAATTTTTAAATAAAATAATTAATACAACTCTTTAAGGGGTGGTAGTGTTTTTAAGTTGTCAATCATTTTCTCTAATATTTCAAGACTGTTGTTATTAATTTAATTAGATGTAGCTGTTGACGTGAGGTTGTTGACTCCGCATCATTTTAATCAAATTTGAATTTTTGACTATCTTTTGGTTCACTCTTAATGTTCATTATGTTGGTTTAGCAGCTTCCTTAACTCTAGAGTTCCATTTGACCAGTAAATTTCTAAAAATATAATAGTTTAATATAATTTTCCTAGATTGTTTTTACTGCAAACCGAATTACTCTCCCTTGAAAAGTCATTAGACAATTAGCTAAAATAGCACTTATTTTATTAAATTAATAAAGTAAATATATTTTGTACATTTCTTTTTTATAATTTTAATTTCACTTAATTTTTATATTAAGTACTATCATTAAATGTGGCATGCAGTTTTAACAAAAAGTAATATATAAATGAGATACAAATAATAATTTAAAGTAAGTTAAAAATTTTAAATTACAAACATGATATCTTAAGATTTATTGATAAAAATATATAGGAGCAACTTTAAGTTTTCTGTTATATAATTATTTACATTCTACTTTTTCAAAAACTGCTAGCTACTTTTTTATCAATAGCATTTAAAATAAAAATAAGTGAAATTTATAATATTAAAAAGAAATGTACAAAATTGATTTACTTATTTAACTTAAAAAATTTGCTTTTTAGCTAAATAGTTGTTAGTGTGGTTATTCTTAACATTTCCTAAAACCACTGAGCAATCGTTTACATTCTGCAATATACTTAGCCTTCTCACTCTGTAGCTGCATGGCCTTTTCTTCATCATTAAATCTTTCAGAATATAAGTCGCTCTCACTATGTGATTCTCTTCTTGATGACTACACATCACTACCGTAGAAAGAATCTCTTTAAGTGATGAGATGTTAGGATTCGAAAGAAGTTGCACTAGTAGTAGTATTCATAATGTTAGTAATTTATATTATATTCATTTAATCAAAGTTACTGTTTAAATTCAAATTCAATTACCATCACCTATTTTACCCTAATAAATCAATTAATTCTTATAATTTCAATTATAAAATTAATTAATAAATTACTATAATTATTGTCTTTTTATATTAGCAAATTAGGCATAATATTCGTAACTATGAAAATGTTGATTCTTTCTCTCATCCCGTTAGTAATTAATATTTTTTTTTCCTGCAACATCTATATACAAATTATTTCATTTTATTATTTTATGAATAAATCGTATACATTTTTACAATTATATTGGCTTATTTAATATTTATAAATTGCTAATGCTATCATTTTAATAATTGTTTTTGTAAACTTAATTAAAATAAAACACGTGAGTTACCGAATCATTTAAAATCATCTTGGTCTTTTACAAATTATATCTTTTCATCCTCAAAATTTGTTGCTTTATTTTCGAAGTCACTTTCAACAACTTCTTAACTCTCTTTAACTGTTGCAGTCAAAATGACTAACCATTTGGCAATTATAGATCTTTTTAATACACAACCAAACAGCTTAATTAGTACACTTAAATTGGGATATGTTAAAGTTTGGACGTAGCAATTAATATTTTCTTCCCATAACCATTATTACAAATGTATATTAAAAATATGTTTAAATTTTAAAGGTTGACCTGCTTTCCACCCGTATTTTCACATGGCTATTAAATCTATCGCTCATTCAGAAACATAAATTTGGAATATCATTTTTGTATATGGAATAAAAACCCCAAAACCCCTTAATGAGTTTTATATGTGTTTTGATTAATGAGAGTAATGTTGGGGATTAGGGTTTATTTGTTAGGAAGCATCATGTTTACTATTGTTATGAAAATATGAAAGTTTTATATAATCAATTTCCTTATAATCTACTTATAAGTTCTCATATTTAAATGCATATTATACCATTTTTATTTGAAAAAGATAAGTTTGAATGACATTTTATTTTGATATTCTTTTTCATTTAAGTTTATCATTTTTACCCACCCTTATTATGAAATTTTATGATTGCATTATTTCAAAAATTTGGTATTTATAAAGCATTAATTTTGAAAATTTTATTATTATTAATTTTTTTATTCAATTAAATACAATCTTTTCTTTTAGCTTGCGTTCCATATTAACATATTTCAATCTAATTCAAAATGTTTTAAACGTAAGTAAAGTTTAAATAAATATATGGATAAATTGTATAATCTTAAGGTTATTAAAATCCACTATTAAATAATGTTTTTGTTCTTAAAGTATTATAAATGGATATCAATATCTTATATTTTTATGTTTAGAATTTTTAGACACCTTCTAAATATGAGTATCTAATAGGAGATCAACCCTGCAAAGACTAATGGAGAAAGTTATTGAAAACTTTAACAAAGTTCAGAGATTGATTTCATTTAAAAAAATAAAATTCCATTAAATTAGAACTAAATTTGTTTAGAGTTAAATAGTACTTGTACTCAATTTCTTTAATTTAATTGGTACCTGTTCCAACCGAAGACCCCCCCTCCCACCCCCTGCCAGGCATAAAAACGAGACCCCTCCCACCCTAACTAGACCCCACCTCCCACCCCAAAAACATCCCCATTCATATGAAAATTTTGATTCTCAATGTTTAATTCATTTTCCTTCATGACTTTTTGATATCATAATGTTTCTTTAACATAAAAAATATCATTTTTCAAATTTTTCTCAACCTACATAATGATACTCTCTTTTCAATGTTGGTATATTTAAAACTCTCACTATGCCCATCGACCTTTTTAGCACATACTTCTATAGGAAAATTATTTAATCATCTATATCTCAAGATCTCAAGGTCCTGATATAATTATAACGAAAAAATAATCAACCAACAAACCCACACAAATATTAATCCTTACAATTCAAATCATTTTAATCGACTGCATTCAATATAATTTCAATAGAAGTCCCAATAATTTTTATATTTTATTTATTTTTCTCAATTTTCTGTATATTTTATCAATATAATTTTAATAGCAATTGATTTTTTATGTAAAAAAAATATCAAGAATATTAATATAATATGTTTTTAAACAAGCATTTATTAAATTCAGATGAAATTCATTAAGTATGATTATTAAAATAAATAAAATTTTATCTATATTCTTTACTAACTGATTAATACTTTTTAAAAAACTTATTATATTAATATTCTTGATATTTTTTTTACATAAAAAATCAATTGCTATTAAAATTATATTGATAAAATATACAGAAAATTGAGAAAAATAAATAAAATATAAAAATTATTGGGACTTCTATTGAAATTATATTGAATGCAGTCGATTAAAATGATTTGAATTGTAAGGATTAATATTTGTGTGGGTTTGTTGGTTGATTATTTTTTCGTTATAATTATATCAGGACCTTGAGATCTTGAGATATAGATGATTAAATAATTTTCCTATAGAAGTATGTGCTAAAAAGGTCGATGGGCATAGTGAGAGTTTTAAATATACCAACATTGAAAAGAGAGTATCATTATGTAGGTTGAGAAAAATTTGAAAAATGATATTTTTTATGTTAAAGAAACATTATGATATCAAAAAGTCATGAAGGAAAATGAATTAAACATTGAGAATCAAAATTTTCATATGAATGGGGATGTTTTTGGGGTGGGAGGTGGGGTCTTAGTTATGGTGGGAGGGGGGTCTCGTTTTATGCCTGGAGGGGGGTGGCGAGGGGGTTCTCGGTTGGAACAGGTACCATTTAATAGTACCAAAGCTTAATTAGTACCTACTTTAAATCTAATGAGGTTTTAATGAAAAGTTCCAACTTCGTCAAAAATGATAGATACCACTTACTAAATTATTATTATTATATTGGTACCAAAAGCATTTAAAAATGAAGTCTCAAGAAATTATAAGAAGTGGTTTTCATAAAATATATAAAGTTTAATTAAATTTGTTAAGCAAACAAAAAATGAAATTTCATGTAAATTTTTATAGTAAATTTATTTCTACATAACATTAATATGGATGTAGAGATGATAAAAAATAAAAGAATAGTTGTCTCAACTATGAAAATAATAAATTAAATTGAATCTAACTTCAATAATGAAATGAATCTATAAGAAACCCTAATCCCCAACATTACCCTCATCAATCAAAACAAATATAAAAGTAATTAAGGGGTTTGGGGTTTTGAATCAACTAAGAAAATTCCGTTTTCCAAAGCGTTGCATTATCATAACAAACCAAAAAATCATCAAAATCCTAAAGTTACAAGGGATTTTTTTTATTTGAATAAAAACTAATAAAAATTTGGTAAATTCTATTCAACTAAATCCAAATGGTAACAAATCAATATAAATTAGTCAATTAAAAGACAGTATTTATTTGATTCTAACATTCAGTAATAGAGTAATGATGACATTGATCCAAGTTTAAGTAAATACTAATTAATCATACAAGCTACTCCTTGAGCGAGTAAATTACTAGAACCACTTTATGAATTTCATTAAATTCTATATCCTTTGTTAAAGAGTTCTAAAACACTGGCTTTAAATTAAAAATGCTTATACTTCACTACTAAATTTCAACTACCAATTCTCGAATAGCTGTTGTAATTACACTTTTAGCTTTCAAGCCTTTTCTACCCATAGATACATATATTATTAATAGAACTGCCAGCAATAACAACAATGTTGAATAATAGTACTTTTTACAAGAATTGTTAAAGACAAATATTTTTAAGAAATAACTACTACTTTCTATTATTTCTTCTGTATTTTGTATTTTAATGTAATTAAATATATTTCTAAATATTTGATGACCAATTTGAGGTTATTAAGTCTTACTTGCTCACTTAAGTATAAATTAAAGCAATTAATAATTATATAAGTACATTATTAACAAAAAAATGGGAAAGAATCCAAATGCAAAGAAGCTGAAGGAGAAGAAACATAAGGAAAAGGTCCATTAAAATGATGTAGAGGATCTTGAAGAAGAAGCAGCTAGACTTGGAATGTCTGTCCTAGAACTGATTGAACAAAGAGAAAAGGAAAATAGAGGCAGTGACGAGGAGAGTGAAGATGATGCTAGTGATTCAGGAGATGATAAAGCTCAACCAAAGAAAACGAAGGCAAAGAAATTGCAAGATATTGACGAAGAAGATAAAGATGAAGAAGAGGAAAAGGTGCCTTAAAAGAAGCAAATCGATAAGGATGAAGAAGATAAGGACAGTGGAGATGAGGAACTAGAGAGACTTTATGGAAGAAATGATAACAGAAAGCGATAGGGCAATCTCAAGCCAGCAAAAGGCAGTGATGAGGAAGACTCTGATGAGGATGAAGCCACAAAAAGAAAGAAAAAGCTTTAATTGGCTGCTGAAAAGAGAAAGCAAGCTCAACTTGCTAAATCAAAGCAGGCAGCAGTTGTAACTGGTGCACAAAAGCAAGAAGAAGAAAATAAAACTGGTCCTGTAGCACCTTAAGATGAAACTCCAGATTTAGTAAAAGCCTCAGTCAGCAAGCAAGATGAAGAGGAAAAGAAAGGGTCTGATCCCCAAGAAGGTTACAATGAGGACAGAGAGGAAGAAAAGAAGAGGAACAAGGAAAGATTGGAAGAGGTCAAGAGAAAGAGAGAACTTGCCAAGAAGTAGAAGGATGAAGAGGAAGAGAAGAAGAAGGAGCAAATGGCCAAACAAGAAGAGCTTCTTAAGAAGATGGAAGATAAACCCGGCATCAAGAAGAAGAAGGGCCGTATGTTCAGATGATGTAAATATGCATGAGTGAATAACTAATAAACATTGTTTTCTACTTCCTAAGTTATTAAGTAATTACATAATTAAATCAAGCAAATTTAAATAATTAATCACATTTTGCTTTATTAGTTGTAGAATTAATTTAGCAATACTTCGAAATTCTTTCTGCTATATTTGGTATTTCCTATTTCCCACATAACCGCTCTTACATGTTCGTTTTAAGCATTTTCAAGTGTGAGTTCAATTTTATCTACCAATCCAAAATCCTTGTATTCTTGTAAGAAACTAGTAAAATCATCAAATTAATTTTCAATTTTCCTAGTAATGTCTTCGTTCATATATACAAGTAGCTGCTTGTGATATTTACCATTATCTTCTTAGTCTTAGTAGTTTGAAATGATTGCCATCAACCCAAGATTTCTTTCAATCATTAACTTGTCAATTGCTTGTGATATTTGTCAAAATAATTTACTTTCAAAATTTTAAAAACTAATTCAATGTATTTTATTATTTTTAATCAAGAATGGATTAACTAAATTTAACATATAATTCAAATTAAATGTAATTAATAATGTAAATTAATCCAAAAAAATAAACTAAAAGGCGTCATATATTTTATAGTCAGTTTATTTTTAATAAACTATGATAGTCTTAATGTAATTAATCTAAATACTATAAATTTAAAGAATATTGCTTCAAAAGTGAAATGCTTTAACAACACTCTCATGGGTACAAAAGTTGAACTAACACCCACTCCTTTATATCCCTCTTAAAGTACAAAGTAGGTTTTAAAGTCTTTAATTAGCTGAGTATTGATTCCTAAATGAAGATTTAGTTCAATATTTGAGATTGCGTTGTATAAGTTATCGAAATACTCTTTTCCATTATCAATCTCAGCTACTTTAACTAGGTAATTGTAAGCATTTAAATCTTGCTCTGTCCATTTACTGCCCTTCAAATTTTCATCAAAGAAAAATGAATCTAAGACTATGGGAGCTAGCAAAAACATAGCCATTTCTTTATCAATTGACTCTGAGAATTCAGTTTATAGTTTTTCAATTACAAGAGTAGCAGCACTACCGATTAGCTGTATCTCTTTTTCTTTAAGTGTATCTTAGTACAATTTATTATCTACATGATGATCAATTATTCTAGTTATTTTTGATTTAAGGTGGTCTTCAGAAATATCTAACTTGTTGTGATCAATTAAACCAATCTCATTAATTTCTTCTATTTATAGCTACAAAAGATCCTCTTGAAATATGAATGGAAAGGCATCATTATCTATAAGTTTGCATTAATTAAGATGCTGAATGATTTCTAGTTTCATTGGAAATAAGTCTCTTTGGCAATTGAATATAGGGATAAAAGGATTTATTGTCTCAATTATAGGTATACCTAAGCTTTGTTGAGATTTTTGTCTCATGTAGTAGAGGTAAGAAAGCGCTAAAGAACCAACAACAGAATCCATGTCGCAAGAAACGTTTCCAAAGCAAATATTGAGTGGTTTTGCAATTGGTCTTTACTTAAACAATTTTAAGGAGTTATGTAAAAACTATTTAAAAGATTCCATTTATCAGATATCTTTATTTATAAATCCCCAAATTTCAAATTATATTCTAAAATGGATAGATAAATAAATAAATAAGTATAACATAATTTACAATCTAACAGATAATTATGCATTATTTATTATTTGAATTTTTGTCTATTTTTCTAATTTTTTTAGAAAAATATAAATTAACAAATACTCTAATTTGAATTTAAAATTATGAACAAATTGTTTAAGATATGATTAATTTGGTTTAATTAATAATAAATAACTATTTAAAATGATGAATACTTTTTTAAAACACTGTGCTGTATCATTGTTAGCAATTAACGTGTTGGGTTAAGAACCACCTTTTACAATAAACACCAACACCAGATAAATAGTTGATAAATATGGAAGAGCAAGTATATTCCATGGAGTGAATGTGGTCTATAAACTGCCACCTTACTTACCGATTAGAAATAAATTCAATGCAGATGACAGTTTAACAGATAAGGAAATAGATGATTTAGTCAAGTGGGGTTTCAACTTAGTAAGACTCGGAGTCATGTGGGAAGCTGTTGAAACCTCCCCAGGTGTCTAAATCTAAATTTACTTAAATAATAATTATAATTTTAAATTAAATATTTATGATTAAGCATATCTAGACAGCGTAACAGACTTAGTAAATAAACTAGGATAAAAAGGAGTTTTCACTTTAATTGACGCTCATTAAGATGTATTTGCCAGAAGAATGTGTGGAGAAGGGATGCCTAATTTTTATGTAACACCTGAAGTACTATAGCATGACAATAATAATTATAATATTCCATTAATTTTTATTCTATGACTGCCCATCAGGCTTTATGTCCTGGGTCTTAGATGAGGTTGGTGTATTTTCAGATTGCAAGGAACTTAGTAAATATAACTTCACCTATGATAAAGACAATAATCCAAACATTTAAGACTGTTAATAACGAGGTTTCTGGAATTATTATGCAAGCCCTGAATCAGCTAGTGCCTTTGAAAGGTTATTTTATAACTCTGATGGCTTATAAGATAAATTTATTGCTTACTGGGATAAAGTATCTAAATAATTTGGGTAAAATAAATACGTGATAGGATTTGATCCATTAAATGAACCACAAGTTTCGAATCCATGGAAAGACCCTCTAAATTTTAATTTTAATATTTATAATTCAGTTTAAGAAGGTTATTTTGACAAGAATGGTCTGTATCCACTATATTAAAAGCTCTATCAGAAATATAATCAAAATGCTCCTGGGAAAATTATGTTCTTTGAGCCAGCTCCCGGTTCAGATACTTAGGCAGGCCTTGGCGGATAAAATTATCCCTTAGGCTTTCCCAATGCTCCAGGTGGATCAGATTCAAAGAATTTAGCTTCTTAGTCACTTAACGATCACTCATACTGCTGCACATTAGGAAATTGTATCAATGGAGAACCACCTTTATCATTTTTGTATAGGTGTAAGAGTTATCATGATCATAGAATTAATCAAAGATCTTTAGATGCTGAAAGATTACAAGTTCCCCTAATCATGAGTGAATTTGGAGCTTGTTTAGGAACATTAGAGTGCGCATAAGAAATTACTTCATTTGCTGAGGTATGTGACGATCATTTAGCTAGTTGGGCATATTGGTAATTTAAGAAACTCTAAGATTTTACAACTTCAGCAGGAACTGCTTCTGAAGGTTTATATGACTCAGATGGAACATTATAAGATGTGAAAGTTAAAGCTTTAGCTCGAACATATTTGCAAGCAGCCTAAGGTATTATATAGACAGTGACATTTTATGCTGATACTGGAAGATTTGTTGCTAGTGTAATGATAGATACTTCTATCTTAGCTCATACAATAATTTATTTCAGTGAAGAGTACTATTACAAGAATGGCATTAGTTTATAAATAGTGGATGGTCTTGGCAATTAAATCGACCCAGAACACTATCTACAAGATCAAAGCATGAGAAATCATATTAAAATACTTTTCGAAGAAGATTTTGGTAAACAAGGATTCGTATAATTTATAATGACTGCCAAAGATTAAAATGATGAATCTGATTTATGATTTATAATTTCTTAATAAATGTCAAATTAATTTGGATTTAGATTATATTAGATTAGGCTCAGAATTGGTAATAGTAGCAATTAATCAAATGAGAATTAATATGGATTATTATTACTATTAATTATTATAAAGATTTATGATCTATTTTGAAGAAGTAAACAGCATGACAACCAGGAACACCGTTACAAGCATCAGCATCACATGGTTGCCAAATTTTTTCTGAGATTACTAAAGGTAAATTAGTTGCTGTTTACCCTCGGGTATGTATAGGCTTGCCTATTGAAGAACCTGATCTGAATCAAGTAGCATGTGTGACTCGCCACCCCTCTCCGTGCTACTACTCCTAGTTTGGTGGACCTTTGATCCTTCGGCGGTTAAAAACCGTAGCCAGGTCTTGAAGATTAACCAGGCGCCCACTTAATGAGCAGGCAGCCACCTGCCTACCTGATTCATATCTTAATTTGGATTTATTTAATAAAAATAAAGTTTTTGAAAATGAAATAATCTCAAAATTAAATTGGTAAGCCAGAGCTTTTTGTTCGGAGTGAAAAAGAATCTCTATTTGTAATTATGCAAGTTTTATTAAAAAAAGATATATTTTAATAGAATTCTTATTTTGAGAAAACTAGATGCTTTTATTAAAAATGGTGCTTTAAAACAATAATATAATAATTTTTATTTTACAAATTGTAAATATTAAGTTAAGAGTCTTAAAAATGCTGTCGCAATTCTCAATATGTATTAAGTTTATTTTATTTTACAATTAATATATTATGTGTTACATATTCAATAAACGACTAAAGAAATGTAAATAGTTTAATATTTAACGAACTAAAGATTCTTTTTTCTTCAAATTATCTTTATTTAAATAAAAAAATTCATTAACAAAGCTTTGATTATTAGAAGTATTTCCAAAATTAATACATTGATTGAAAATGATGCATACAATAATTCAGAATGCTATCGATAATATCTCGTTCGCAATAAGTGATAAATGTAAGTTACTGAATAAATTTACATTTTTGGTTGATTTAAGCTAATCAATATAAACGAAAGTTAAAAGTACTAGGATATTTTAGGAATACATGGAAATTTTTCCTGGGACTAAGCCATTTAAAAATTTTAAAAAGTTCTAAAATGAGTTAGTTTAAAATTTTTAATTGTTTAAAATAAATTTTTAATTAATTGATTTTTTGAATATTTTATATTATTATAAGCACGTTAATACTTTAGCCATTATTTATTATAATTTTTACTACCGTAATCTACTATAGAGTAATAAGTTTATTTTTATATAGAATTTTTTTTTAAAAAAATAATTAAATAATATTAAAAATTGATATATAATCGTTAATAAGTGTATGTTATTTTTATGTTCAAAAGTAATATTGACTATCATTCATTTACATTTATTTATTTTAATTGATTGTAGATTTTAAAACTAAATTTAAATATTGTTATTTAATATTTAATAAGTATAAGGGTAGGAAAATAATTTTTTTAAAGATTTTTAATTAAAATAAAATTTTTCTATATAATCTTTCTATTAAATTAATTACAAATAAAAAGAATAGAGTATAAGGATATCTCACGAATAAAAAATCTTGTCTTCTTTACATAATAATTTTGCTTTCATTCTAAAATGAATTTATATATGCTTTATTAATTTAATTGATGAAATATATAGATTTATAAATTATTTTTTTAAAATAAGTGCTGGTTTAATAATTTCATATTTATACTATCCAATTTAACTAAGCTTAATAGTAATTCTAAATATTTTTCCAAAAAAATAGACTCTAATTTTGTTAATTCATATCTCATTCTGTAATTTATAAAAACCTTAAAACCCCAAAAACTCATTAATATACTAAAATTATTATCACTTAGACAGCTAATTAAGGGGTTTGAAAACGAATTTGATATTTACTCAGCTAATAAGTCTGATTAAGATTTAAACAAAAATCAGAAGATTTTTCTACATTAGAATTTTTGAAATATAATAAAACACTTGAATAAATTTATTTTTTTCAATTTTAATTTTAAAATTAATTTACTTTAGTCTATGAATTATAAAGTATAGATAGGAAATTACTCAATTAAATTATATTTCTATATCATTTTAAAAGTTTTAATATATTATAATGGGAATTAGTCTGTAAGCTTAATTTATATATTCTTAATTTTCATTAGTCAATGAGTTAAAATACTCAATCATTTTTATAACTAATAATTAAAGTAACTATTTTATTTAATCATAATTAAGATTGGAAACTCAAATAAATGAATTCAATAAATCAAATTACAAACAATATGCAGTCAACTCAAAATATTTAATTTTAAGAATATATTTCTAAAGAATGAAATAAATATTTTTTTTAATTTTAAGTTAATATTATATAAAATATCTTTTTGAATTTTATTATTATCTCAATTTCCTCGATAAAATAGTTAAAATGGCAATGTTATCTTATAAATTACTGCAAACTTATAAGCATTATCGATAGGTAAGATATATTCTATATCCAATATGTCAATTTAAGATGAATCTTCAGAAGATTAGTCTCACAATATCTTAATCAGAAATATCAAGCAAATTTTGAAAAGAGACAATAATGACTGGGAACATGTTCCATAGAACTATTACAAGTCACAACCACTTTAGGAAAATTACAAAAACAAATATAATAAATTAAAAAATACATATTATTACTAAAATACAATCGATAATTGGAGATTTAAGAGGAGTACTATCAAATTATTTACTATAACTACCTCTACTTAGGATGATATTAATATTTAATTAATTATTGCCAAATTTAAATTTATAATAAAAAATTAATAATTACGCAGTCTGAGCAGATTGAGCAAATAAAAAAAATAAAAACTATAGAGCAGGTTTAGTGCAACTATATTTGAAATATATTAATTAAAAATACAAATAAATTAAATGGTCTTAATCTGAATTTGTAGAATTATTTTGAGTGTATCTTACTGCATAATGAATCGGTAGCTTTCTAGATCGTAAACAATATGAAGCTAGTATATTCGAAATGTGGAATTTATTACAATCAAATTCCAAAATTGATAAAATTAGAAAATTATTATATTACTACTAGAAAAGAGTGAGTTAATTTGATCATATCATTATCTGAATAATATATATTTAAGAAATAGCAATAGTTCGCTATATTCAAGAGAGGTAGATTACTTATTTGATCTGCACATTTTATGAAGCAAACACTAAATTAAATACCTTTAAGAATTTCAATTTGAGACAACATGATTTGAGTCCAAGACAAGACATCATAAAAAATCATCTACAGTTACTACACATGTGTTTTGAATGTACTAAGATATGCCTATGATAGTAAGGACACAGAGTTTATCAGTAATATATGTGCAATTGAGAGCCTGGAGGATCTTGCTTATTGACGAAAACCAAGAGAACTGCTACATTAATTTTTCCTCAGTGATTATCTTGTGAAGATCTTCATGAAATCATCAACAAGAATAGATCTTAAGTGTTCTGGTAATGGTATCCAAAAGATTCTAATCTTGTTTGACCGCCTCCATCCCCAAGGTGAAACTGAAATTCTTGTAATCAATTGTCTCCGTGATGAAACCGATTGTTTGAAGAGTTGTGAGGACCTCAGTGTGCTTTAATTTTTAAAGAATGATTGTCATAACTGCAGTATAGAGAATGACTACGAGAATTATTTTTCTTTCTTGCGAATAAATATTTGCAAGACTTTATAAAGCTTAAACACATTTTTTCTTTTTAATTTTTATTGAGATTATTATAAAATAATTTTCTAATTTTATCAATTTTGGAATTTGATTGTAATAAATTCCACATTTCGAATATACTAGCTTCATATTGTTTACGATCTAGAAAGCTACCGATTCATTATGCAGTAAGATACACTCAAAATAATTCTACAAATTCAGATTAAGACCATTTAATTTATTTGTATTTTTAATTAATATATTTCAAATATAGTTGCACTAAACCTGCTCTATAGTTTTTATTTTTTTTATTTGCTCAATCTGCTCAGACTGCGTAATTATTAATTTTTTATTATAAATTTAAATTTGGCAATAATTAATTAAATATTAATATCATCCTAAGTAGAGGTAGTTATAGTAAATAATTTGATAGTACTCCTCTTAAATCTCCAATTATCGATTGTATTTTAGTAATAATATGTATTTTTTAATTTATTATATTTGTTTTTGTAATTTTCCTAAAGTGGTTGTGATTTGTAATATGAGCCTTAATTTAATCAACTTTCAAATATTACACCATTACTAAGAATTTAAGAAAGAATTAATTTATAAATATATAATTATACTTTGAATGATTAAAATCAAATATTATTCTAATTTTAAAATTGATATAGATATAAATTGAATTTATTTCCATTAAAAAAATCATCAAATTAATTTGAAATTTTTATCAAATTACAGATTCATTAAGTTTATTTTTATTTATTTTTCATTTTTTTCAAGGCTATTTTTTAAATTTATTCAAAAATATTGTTTTTTGATTTCTATTTATTAAATAAAATATATCTAGAGTAATTTAAAATTATTATTTATTTAGAATTTTAAATAATATTACTTATTTATAAATAAAAATATTATAATATGAAATTAATTGTAGATAGTATTATAGATTTATTTAGAAATTTTTCCTATACTTTATTAATTATTTATAAATTAATTTAAATTGTAACTTATTTTACCATATTATGAAACAATTTTTTTAATTACAAATTATGCTTTCATTCATAATAGAGACGTTAATAAATAATGCAACTTCTTGTAAATTTTCTATTAAAATTTCAATTCTTTTACATTTTTTAAAATATTATTTTATTAAATATTAAAGAGATATTCCTGTATTACTAGAACTATTACAAAGCAATGAGATGGTATATATCTTTTTTGCTCTTGTTGGAATTTATTAGTTTATAAACAAACATGTATTTTGTGATCGAGGGTTGTATGGATTTACTGATGAGTATTGCTTAAAAGCATTTTACTTTGAAATATTAGACTTATTAATGGATATTTAAATTTAAAAAAATGCAAAAGAATTTAAATAATAAATAAAATATAGAATATTATTAAATAAGCGTTAATTGGAATTCATAGATAAAAAATATAATTTAAAATTTAAAGTAATTGAGTTTGGATAAATATATAGAAAAGTTAAAACTTATTATAAAGATATTAAATGTAACTTTTGGATCAAAGTTTATTATTATTATTATTATTATTATTATTATTATTATTAAAAATTTGATTAAAATTACTATTTATGATTTCCATTTTTAAAACAAAAGTTAAAACGGATTCCTTGATAGTTAAAGGAACTTGCTTTAATTTTGGCATAATTCATAGAAAATTAGCTCTTCAGAGCTCTTGATGTAATATATTCTTTTTTCAACTATAATTTAAAATCTTTCAATATAATAGAAATAATTATATAAAATATTCTTTTTAATATATTTATATTAATTATTTATTAATTTTATTAAACTTTTTTCTTGTAAATACCATTTAGATTGAAATAGCCATGATTACTGTCAGTATTATTGAAAAGATATTAATAACATAGCGTGAGATTTTTTTATAATCAAAGAAAACTCTAAATGGCTTAGTTGGACTTTTAGATTCAAGATTTGAATGTTTGGTTGTAACAGGAATACAATGTCTGCTTACTATTTCTAGAAAACCTTCTATGTGCCAGAATATAGTAAGAGATACTGAAATAGTTCCAAAGTTATGCAGTATCATTCAAAATCCTTAACCTGAAGAAATTATATTTGTCAAAGCAATAAGGTTACTAGGCAATTTATGCTTTGATGTTTCTTTACCTGAATATAAGTTGAAAATTTTAGACTCAGTTATAGCACTTAGAAATGCATTAATTTTATTTAATAAAAATAAAACATTATTTTAATTATAATTATTAGATTATCATTGTGTGCTATTAAGGATGAGGTTGTACTTTTTAAAGTAACTTCAGTGTTAAATTAAATATGCGAAATTAAAGAGTTGCAGAACATATTCTATGAATCTGACGATTTTACAAACAACATTCTAGAATTAACAAATCATAATAATGATGATATATGTGAATAGGCTATTGGATGTATTGGTTCTTTGATGGGCAATGAAAATATTGATAATTAAACTTTAGTTAGTAAGAGAGTATTTAAATTAATTTTCATTTCATTTGGAAAATTCTATATATTTTTATAATTATAGATTTATAAGATTATAAAAAGTAGCTAATTAAATCTGTTAAAAAATAAATCTGATAATATATTTTTATTTGAAAAGAATTATTAATTTTAATACTTAATAAAGATCATAACAATTGTCTTATAATTTTTGAAATTGAAATTTATGAGTAAATCACAAAATATTCAAAATTGATGTTTTTTTAATTTATACCATTTACAAATTAATTTCTTTTAAAATAAGAATCTATTAAATAAATTTAATTTGAAAAAATAGGAAAATATAAATCATTTATTAGTTAAAATATCGTTTATAAAATATAATATATATTTGATATATTTAAATTAAAGAGCAACAGTTATTTTATTAGGAAAACTCTTAGATCATACGAATTTTGAAATTAGAGCATAAGTTTGCACGGCTTTTACCAAATTTACACAAATTAAAACTCATGCTTAGACATTTCTGGACAGTGGTGTACTAGAAAAAATGATTTTTAATTTAGAAAATGATTGTTTTGAAGTCATAAGAAAGATAACAATTACTCTAATGACCTTATCTAAATATTATATGATATAAGTTAATTTGAAATAAAATATTCTAATAAATTAAATTATTTTACATTGAATGAAAAGGAAAAAGGAAAATGTATAAAAAGTCTGGTAAATATTTATTTTGGTGCTATTAAATATTATTTTTAACGGAACTATCAGCAAAAGATGATTTCTTATAAATTAGTACTATAATACTATAATAGTTTAAAATTGATATTTATAAATATAAAATCTAAATTTATCAATTTTATTAGTTAATTTAAAAAAAAAATTATATAAGAAATAAGATGTATCAAAAGTTTTCGATAAAAGAATTATGAAAGGCTTATATGATATGCTATCTTTCAAAGATAATTATAATCCTTCTGCAATGTGTATTTTCGTGATGCTAAGAAGATTAAGAAATCATTATGTTTAAGTAAGTAAAATTATATAGAGTTGTAAAACATATATTATAGATTATGTAAGAAGAAAGATTTTATGAAACATTAGAAAATTGTGGTATTCAATAATATACTTATTAATATAAATCTTTAATAAAATATTATTTAAAGATCAATAAATTACTTAAGATATTATTATCAATTTCAATAAAATTAAAACTTTCAGCTCATATTTTTATAAGTAAACTCAATTTACCCAAATCCTTAGAGTAGCCTTATAAAACCAACCAATAGGATCAAGAATTAATTATCAAATGAGTAGAACTTTAAATTTTTAGTTTATCATTAATGCTATTTTATCGATTACTTTCCTTTTATTATAAAAAATGTAAATTTGATTTCAGGCAAATTAAGATAATTTAAACCAATATTAATAAGTTAATAATCTTATTGTTATTCAGTTCAATCCTCAATTCTTAATTGATCTATTGGATTTATTATTCCATTATTATACGCTAAATTGATTACAGACGTCCTTAACCCATTATCATTACTGGTTCCTACAAGAATAGAATAAGATTACACCTTAATTTTTTTATTATAAACTCTTAAATTGCTATAGCTCTTGTTCAAGGATCTTAATCTAATTAAATTAAATTTAAATACACATCTCATCAATATGTATGAACTTTTATTATGCCCTAAGCTACCTGCATATAATCTGAAAAATTATTTAAATCATATAAATAACAAGAACATTAAAGTCAATTATTGTGTCAGTGCGATTGAAAGTCTTGTATGATATTCCATTCTATAAATGTATGTTAACTATGAACTATGCAGAAAAATAAAGTTCAGGGTATTAGGTGTGGAAAATCAAAGCACAACAAAATAAAGAGAAATAAGCCCTTTATTAAAGTGACTTTCATTAGAATTAAAATAAATGTTATTATTTAAAAATTTTTAAAACAGAAATTTAAGGAATAGTCTTGCTGTAGATATGTAATTTATAATAAACTTGAGTTTTATCAATAATATCATCACATAAAACCACAGCTTAAACAAAAAATTTATAATCTTAAAGTAATAAAATTCTTCTATAATCGCAAAACTCACTTAAATTACTCTTATTTTATAATTAAACCCACTAAACTACTGCTTTTATCAATAAAAAAACAATCAAATTACTCAAGAATTATGGGGTTATGATTTGCTATACTTTCAGGTTTTAATGAAAACAAAAAAAAGGGGATATAATATGTAATTTTATTGTAAAAGTATTTGTAAATTTGGAAAATTTATTAAAATTAAATTAATTAAAAAAATCAAAAATAATCATATAAAAATTTGGCTAATATAAATTATCTTTTACACATTTGAAAGAGAATAAAAAAATAGATAGACTTTCTACATATCTGTACTATATTATCCCATTTTCATATATCATGTTAATTCTACTTTGATCGGAGGACATATTTTGATGATTTTAAAGGCATTAATTGAAATCTAATTGAATTAATTTAAGTGATAAAAATGAACGATCAATAAAAAATTAAACTAATTTTGAATTCTCATATTATTTATATTGTCTAACATTAACACCCATAATTAAGATTTATTATAATTTAATAATAATCGATTTTCAAAATTTAAAAATATTTAATTATTTTAAATTATTTATGGACTTATAAAAATAATTTCACTAAAAAGAGATAAAATTTTTAACTTTATTTTTATTTAATTAAATTAATTTAGCATAATATATACTTATTATTTATATTGATTATTTAGAAATAATAATTAAACTATAGCTAACTTAATTTTCTTAAATATAAGGTTATCAAAATAATGATGTTTTAATGCAGAGAATTTTGCTCTGAGAAGGATGCTTAAATAATGAACTGGATTTTAAGTGATTACTTTGGTGAATAAGAGGATTAATTATAAGAATAGAGTTAATAGCAATTTTAAGATAATATATAACATTAGTATAACAATGAAATGTTTAAATTTTGAATAATTTTATTAATTAAAATAATAATCTTCTCAATTTACTTATTTTAATTATTTTAAAAGATACAGATTATTATTAATATTTGTAATTAAAATCACGTTAAAAATAATAAAATAAGAATTTAATTTACATATCGCAATTATATTTGAAATAACATAATTACATATTAATTATTATTAAACCAACAGCAAATAAAAAGTACAATCTATAATTATATAAAATTAGTGGTGATTTAATTCGATTTAAAAAAACAGAAGTAATTCAAGTTAACAGTTAATATAAGAATGATAAAAACTTTATTTTAGCATAAATTATTTACCTCAGAATAAAATCCCAACCAATTTAATATTTTCTTTAGTAATATATGAGATATACTTCTTATTAAATAAATGGAAAAATAGGGATGTTAGCAAATTGAATGAATATTTATAAATATTAGTGAAATATTATTCTATTAATAAATTATGAATTTCTTTATTTAGCCTATTTATTCTGTTATACTCACTCATATGGAGATTTCAATTAATTTTTAATTAAAATATTTAAAAAACACTTAACGATTCTCATCTTTCTATCTTATTTACAAATAAAAATATTTCTTATTTATTATGTTTTAAGCTAAATTTTTGAACACTTTAATTAAATTGAAAATGTCAAGATAAATAATAAGTTTAGCTAACGTCATAATCTTGAAAATAAGGCCATTAAAAATTGATGGAATAAATTAATTTTGAATAAAGTTCAGTATTACATCTATAAGTTTCATATATCAATCACATGACTAAGAATAAAATTTATTACATGATTATGCAATTTGATTTTATGACATAATTGATGACCGCAGATATTATTTAAACCAAAAATAAATACGAACGTAAAATATAAAAAAATGAATATTACTTAATAAAATCAAAAATAATTAATAAAATGATCTCTAAATAAATTAAGTAGATTAAGAGGGTATCTTTCAAAAGTAAAAAAAATATAATATACAAACAAAATACTAAGGGTGCTAAAGTACTTAATAATTTGAAGTTGAATATAATAATTCGAAGCTCTCATCCATTATTATATTGAGTTTTGTAGTCAATGCGAACTATGCTAACAATTGCAAACTGTTAATGTAATTACGAACTGGGGAAACAATTGCGAAAAGGTAAAATTGCGAACAGTGGTAATAATAAGGAACTGTGGAAAATATTACGAACTTATAAAATTTTCAATTTTATATATGAGAGTACAAGCTTTATATAAAATTTGATAAAATACTAGAAAATAAGGTAAAAATGAGACTAAAAATACAATAAAATTCTATTGAATATAACTGCACTGTTTTGTATTTTTAAAATAAAATTAATGTGATCACTTATGAAATTATTGATTTATTTGCCAAATATGCTTTTCATAACGTTATGTCATATTTCTATGTTTTATGTCATATTTCTATGCTCTTACCAAAAACCTAAATATTTTCGTTTTTAGCCTTCAAAACAATGATGTTTTGGCTTATAAACATATCTCAATTCTATATCTTGAAGCAAAAATGGTTATCTGCTAACGTATGTATGATGAGTACGTAAGTCTATATTACCAAGATATTTCTTATAATTTTCAATTTAGTTTTCACCTTTATATACAAATATTAATTAATGTGTTTTAAATTAAATTCAACACTAAATTAGTCATTATCTACGAAAAAAATATGAAAAATTAGTGTGATCAATAAGAAAGTTGCAACTAAATTAAATATTCAAACTTACGGTGCTCTAACTAAGGAAAAAAACACACACATATGAAGGTCCAGTTATTTATCTTGGTTCACAAATAAAATTGAAATCATAATGACTGGTAAAATGGATGGATGGAGAAATTGAAGTAAAACTGCTGAATGGTTATATAATAAACACAATTACCTACAAGATAAAACATTTATTGCTAACTACAATTCTTCCATGGGCACAATAATGATATTTATGTTTCTTTCACTTTATAAGAAAGGGTGTTGCATTTAATAAATTTGAGATAATGAGTTGAACGTAACGCTGTTCATAATTCAGCTCAGTAAAACGATGATATAGCCATACTATGAGGAACAAGGAAGTGAAGGCGCTATGTACCTTTTATCTATTGCTCTATTGTTAACCCTTTCATATTAAAGTCAGAGTTTATATTCTCATTCAAAAAAATATTATTCTTAATTAAATATTACTAATGCTCATTTTAAATTTATTACAGCTACTTATAAATAGACTTTATCTGAAATAGTTTTTTCATTTTTACATTTTTTAAAGTATTTTATCGATAAAGGTTTTAAAGGTGATGAGCTAAAGGATTACTAGGCTCAGAACCCTTGAATTCTAAATTGATAAATATTAATTACAGGGTATTGAAGACGGCATCTTATTGTGAAAAAGAAGCTATTCTTTTAACTTATTTACATATTTTAATAGTTTATTGATGTATTAATATCTAAATTCAATCGTTTAGTTATCGTTTCTTGTTAAAAATAATTGTTAGTCAAATGTAGCATAACTTTTATACATTTTCTAAAAAAAGATTTCTCTTAATTTCTTCTCCAACCTTCTTCTTAAAATGTTGATTAATTTATTGATGATATATTATTTTTCAAGTTTGATGTGATATTTAATATATGACAAGAGAACTTCAATCAAATAACTATGTTTAATATATATTATATAATTCAGTTTGAGAATGGTGTTTATATTTTAAAGTCTTATTTAAATTTTTCCCAATCAATGCAAAAATAACTTGTCAACACAATTGAATGGACAAAAATTTCACTCATAATATTTTGAAAATATCTTAAAAAGTTTATGTTTCTTTTAATAAAATTATAAGGTTTACATCTTAAAGTTCTTTCCTCAAATAAACTCTTTCAAAATTTTCTATCGTAATTTTAAGTTGAAGAAAACTATGTAATTAATCGAATTTGTCAAAAATAATTTAATAATATTGAAATTATCTTACAAAAAAGATATCCTATTATATAATTATTACATCTATGATTACATCCCTAAAATTTAAAAAATAAGGTAGCAGATTATAAATTAGATCATGAAAATCAGGAAAGAGTATTCGGGTTTGATATGCTAAAGAAATCATTATAACATCAATATTAATAAAGATTTAATATATGAATCATCTACCAAAAAAGTTATTTAAGTTTATAAGGGATGCTTTATACTAATAATAATACCCAATCAAATATATAAAAAAAAATAATTACATAGATTCAAAATTGTTAAATAGAAGGCAAACAATAAAACTCATAGCTAGAAAATATTAACAAAGTTTGCAAAAAATACAAAGAGTTCACAATTATTACTAAATTAAATATATTTATATATGAAAAAAAAAATATTTGTAATAAACAATTAAGCAATAATAAATATTAAAGATTTTCTTACAGATTTGTTTTCTTAGGCTTACAGATTTGTTTTCTTAGGCTTACAGATTTGTTTTCTTAAACTTACAGATTTGTTTTCTTAGGCTTACAGATTGGTTTTCTTAAGCTTACAGATTTGTTTTCTTAGACTTACAGATTTGTTTTCTTAGGCTTACAGATTTGTTTTCTTAGGCTTACAGGTGGGTTTTCTTTGGCTTACAGGTTGGTTTTCTTTGGCTTACAGGTGGGTTTTCTT
>ARYC01005699.1:0-33410 GCA_000711775.1 Oxytricha trifallax | reverse complement strand
TATTTAAGAAGCTCAAAAGAAACGATACAGCATCTCTCCTGAAGAAAAAGAGAAGCAGGGAATTAAAATCAGCGAAGCCTGGCTCTTGGAACTTTAGAAGCATCCTTTCATCTCTAGTAAGCTTAGTCTTCTAACTTTATAGAAAAACCTGGTGCTGCTATTTACTTGATGAGAGAGCGCAGCAAATTAAACAGAGAGAGAAAGTCTCAAGTAAAACATGAATTTAGTAAGAGGCTCTTCAAAGATTATAAAAGCCAGAAGAGATGAACATAGATGCAGGAGCTGGCACTAAGAGAAGAAACATAGGCCCAAGCAAGCCTTAAGAGGAAGAAAAGAAAGAGAAGCCAAATCTTTTTACGGGCAAATTTAATATGTTAACTTTTTCATTCGTTTAAATCTAGAACTTATTTATATACACCAACTCTCCCTTCTCTTGCGCATACTTTAGCTTTCTCATTGCTGACTCTCTTAGCAGCACTCTTAATAAAATCGACTGTATCTATCTTTAAATCATGCATCAGATGGTAGAGTAGCAATTTCTTATAATGACCTTTGAATAACCCCCAATATAATTCAATTCCATTGAACTAAGGGCTGTAAGGAACTTAAATACAGGTGTTATGTTTAGCCTTTCATATTCCTTTCTTGAGTCTTTAGTTTTATGAACTGATAAGTTATCTACGAACAGAATAATCTCTTGGTCAGCGTATTTGTCTCTGAGTTATTGTAAGAACTTAGTATATTATTCAGTCTTTATAATCGAGGGTGGATAACATAAGTCTCTAGCCCACTATCTTCACTGATTCCACCAAGGATTGCATGAGTTTATATCTTAACTTTTTAGTCATAAACTTCTTTATTACTATACCTCTTGTACCAAGACCTTGATATAAATGTATTGAATGTAAATACAGCTTCATCAGCGTGTATGAACTTTATATTATGCTTTTAAGACTCTGCATTTAATCGAATATATAATTTAAATTATCCTTATAAAATGAACATTAAAGTCAATCACTCTCTTAATGCGATTGAGTGTCTTTTAAGATATTCCGTTCTTTTTATATATGTTTGCTATAGATTAAGCAGATGTGAAGCTCAGGATATTGGCGATGATACATCACAGCTCTCTAGGCCAGAGAGAAGTGAGCCCAGTATTTAAGAGTCTTATCATTAATTAGATAATCGATATGATGCTGCTAAAATTTTAAAGGTCTCTTAGGCTTAGAATTAAGATGCTATCTCTTTAAATTCAATGCTAATAGACAATGAGACCTCACAGTTGCTGGAGATTTATGGAGTAGCCTTGCTATAGACGTATAATTCAGAACAGGCTTGAGTTATTCACTATATTCATCACATCCATATCGCAACTTAAACAATAAATCTATATACTCACTGTCATAAACAGACCCCAAACTTCGCATATACTCACTTAAATTACTAATATTTAAACATTAAACCCCTACATAAACCCTATTAAAACCCTAATAAAGTATGCACTAATAGTCTACTTTTATCAATCAAAAACTCAATCAAACTACTGAAAGGGTTTTGGGGTTTTGATTGTTTTATGATTTGCATAGTTCGACCACTTTGACTGAAAATGAATGTAAATATAATTACATAATTTTTATTTTTATATAATATAATAATATAAAAATGAACCTAAGATTTATTATTTAAAATATAAATAATTTAACAATAGATTGAATTGTGTATAATGCGGAGATAGTAATATATCGTAATTTGGATTCCAATGGTAATTGAATGTGGAGAACTCGTAATTGATATTTCGAACACATCTTCTCACTCCTTTCATTGACTATTTAAATTCAACTGTATAATACCAAATATTCTCTTTTACAATGGCTATAAAACCAAAGACAGGCTCAGACTTTCTTGATAAGTTTCTGAATGATCATATTTAAATTAAAAGGGTATAATTTTTAAGTGGTCATATATTAAAGGATATAACAACTTCAAGTGTGCATGTGGTCAAGTTTAATTTGAACATCAAAATTCTTACTACTAATTTTAGCTTCTATCCCAATATTTTAAGATTTCTATTACCAATATAAATACATTTAATAGTAAGAAATGAGGTCGAGAAAGTTTTACTATTTTTTACTTTATCGTTTTCAAAAATGATAACCACTATTTCAAAAAATCTATCATCCTATTTAGAAGAGTAGTATTCTATCTTAGAGATAACCTTTTTAAAGTTGTTATAATGTTTTTATTTCCATAATTATTACATATCTTCAAGGCATTACAGAATTTCATGCCTATTATATATTTTATTTATCCCTTTGAACCTAGTATTGTCATTTTGGATGCTAAATTATATTAAATTTAACATAGTTATCTTAAAACATAAGATCTATGATATAAAATATTAAATATCAATTAAAATTATTTGTTCTTTCAAATAAATAAAATATATTAGATCAACATTCTTCATATCAACAATTACTATTATAATAAACCAACGCCTAAAAAGTGATTTACCATGTTTGTTACAAAAAATTTCGAACGTTTAAAAAGTTTCATGTAAAAAATTCGAAATAAAAATTAAATAATTAAGAATTAAAAAAAGCCAATAAATAAAAACCTTTTTCTATTTTTTTAAATTAAGTGAGCTTCAATTAAAACTAATATAAACGAGTCTATTACTAAAATGAGAAAATCAAAAGCACTACAGATCTCAAGAGAATTATTATATTTATTTTTTCCTTTTAGAGATTTTTTAAAAGGTTAAAAATAAGTAATTACTATGAAATAATGAATTTGATGTAAAAAATGTATAGTAAATTTGATATTGTATTTTTTTTATTTTATCTTGGAGACTTAAATTTCTTAGAATTAAAAATTTTACTTCAATCATTAAAGATTCTAGTTTAAATTTATCTTAGAATAGTAAATGTAAGTATAATTTATTGCAGATTAAATATAATTAAGATATCCAATTAAGTTAATGGTTGAGGTATTCTTAAAAATTAAGATAGCAAAATAAAGCAAGATAAAAAGATTTAAATATATTCAGGATTTTTTTAAATAAACTAATATAAATTTAAAATTAGAATAATATAATTAGAAATGCAATAATTATGAATCAGAAGGAGCTAATTTTCTATAAAATTAGTAAATTAAATAAAAATAATTTAAAAAATCATAGTTCAACAATACTATTTAGAAGGAGTTATTGATGGCTAATGTTCAAAATTAAAAAACTAGATTAATCAAGAATTATAAGTACATTACAGAGACAGATAAAGAAAATGAAGAGGCTAAAAATATGAACAATAACAATGCTGTTTTAAGATTCCAGTTTTAAGTTTAAAATACTAATTTGTAATGCTAGAAGTCATTTATAAATTAATTTCTAGATTTTTTGATAAAATATTGTTCTATGTGTTTGAAATCTTACATATTCTAATGTTAAAATCTTCCCTATGCTACTAAATAAAATGCATGAAATATTGAAATTTTTACAAAAATAAAATCCTAAAAGGTAATATATATTAGCAATAAAAAGTACCTCCTGTTTTAAGTGATAATTATAGGATTTAAAATTTATATCGAGATTATTTCTGCTAATTTTGTTTCTCTTGTATCTCTTATATAGGATTTATCTTAGAAAAATAAATATTTATTTAGAATACTCATTCTTGAGAATTTTCATTATCTTTATTGACAAAAATGAATAAGTATCTTTATTTATAAATAAACTTTAAATAATTATTAATTAACTATTGCACTTTAACTTATTTTGATTTTAACTGAATTTTGATTTTCATATCATTTACTCCTATTTATAGGTTTGTTTGTACATTTTAGAGTCATAATTTTCTTACCGATAGATTTAATCAGTTTATTCATTTACTAGCATTTATGATTGCATTAATTATAATAAGGTTTTCTGCAAGAAAATGTTTTTTGTTTGATTTAGCTTTGAATGTATTTTTAAGATTTGTGATATTTTATTAAAGCTAAGAGTTTTAAAAAAGGTTATTGCTTAATTTCATATTTTTAAATGTTATTATTTGGGTAAGTTTTTTTATAAAAGTAAATTTTTCATTTTATCATACCCTATAAACAAGAATCACTATCTAAATAGATTATTTCAAATCTGAATTGAAAATTTTAGATAAACATCAATATGATTATTCAATAAAGATGTTTTATTCTACTTTTATATTTTCAATAAAAATACTCAAATCTTTATTCTAAACTATACCATTACTTGCATCATTAAGTCATTCTAAGTGTGCAGACCATTATCATGAGAAAAAAGCAATTTTAGACAAAGTTCATGATATTTAATATGTATGAATTATCCTACTAAATTGATTTCGTATCTCAAAATTAATTTATTGCTAAAAAGTCTAAGGTCAGTTTAAGAATAAATCAGACTGAACTTCAAAACTGAAAATAAATTGTTATGACTTTTTTACTAGATTTTTTAAGCCTTAAATGGCATTTCTGGTAACATTTAATATTATCTTAAATCTTCATATTTATTTTCTTCAGAAATCAAAGGCAGAATTACCCATTTGTATCATTAAAGGCCAAAATTAGAATTTACCATGTCCTTTTAATCACGATGACTACTCAATATACATCTTATTGTAAGTATACTTCAAAGATTGCATTAAAATCAAGCAACGATATGGCAAGATCGAATGTATGATATGTATAATAGCTTATATAATCCTTATTATAAGCAAAATTTTATGTAGTTCTAGGCTCTACATATAGAATTATCGGTGGAGACTGAGCTCTATTATCATTTTTATGTTATCCATTGGCTTTTATTATTCTTTATTAAAATTTGTAGGCGACAAAGCTGATTAAAATCCATAAAACTAAAGATATTATGTGATAATTCAAAAAGTATCTTTTTATTTCTAATTCTCTGAATTTTGGAAATTTTTCAGATTTGCCTTAAAATATAATTCTTTTTCCTAAAAAATTGATTACACCTTGCACGTTGACAATAGTATTTTTTTCTGGTTATTTAAGACCCAAGAAATCTCATTTGCAAAATTTAAATATCATTTGACCGCTCCTTATGGTACTTGGAAGCTAAGTATAATCATAATTTATTCTCTGTAATATATAATAATTTAATAACTCTAATAATTATAATAACTATACTATGAAGTCCATCACAAGTCAGTTCTACAAGAACAAGGTCTATAAGTATGTGTTATTGTTACGTTATGGCAATACAAATCCTAAAAAAGACTCAATTCTCATACATACTATAAAAGATATCTCAAAGATACTAAGAGTTTCAAGAAGTTTTGTCAGATAGGTGTGCTCTTTACAAAAAGTAAAGGATAATTAAAATTTGAAAGAGAAAAAATAATAAAAGTAAAAGCTAGCTATAGACCACTTAAACTATATAATAAGCAAGTAAACTTTGGATGAATAAAAGGGTTCTCTCTCCATACCAGGGCTATGCTCTTTCACAGAAAGTTTCCAGAATTTATAATTACCCCTTCCTAACTCTAGTATATTTACAAGAAAAACAAGATCAAATACAAAGTTATGCGAAGCACAAAAAGTCTCAGTACTGCAAAACTTTAAACAATTCAATAATAAAGGTGTGAGAGATTTGCTTCGCTTATAGAGTAGGTTGCTAAAAACAAAAAAATCATATAGATTGATGAAATAATCTTTAAACCATACCAGCTTTAGCAGTGCTCATGGGCAAGAAAAAATGAAAATTAAAAGCTTCAAAAGATTGGTTTAAAACTTAGAACTTTCGCAGCAATAGTAGGAATAAGTATGGACTCCGGGTTGGAGGGCTACTTTATCAAACCTAAATCTATCAACTCAGTAGAGACTGCTTAAATGATTGAATATCTACATATATAGAACGAAAGTAAAGACGTTGTAATTTTCTGGGATAATTTAAGGGGACACCACTCTAGATTGGTATAGAGTAAGATCAATTCATATAATTGGGTTTGCCTTTTTAATGCTCCATACTCTCCCGAGTTCCACTGTATAGAGGAAGTATTTTCAATTATCAAGAAATCGTATAAATAGGAGATAATAGCAAACGACTTTAAAATTAGTGAAACAAAGCACATAAATATAATAAAACATTCATTAGAGAGTGTATAAGCAGAAGCAGTTAGAAGAATAATAATAAGGCATTTGGATAAGATGAAAAACTATGTAGATTATAATCACTCTTATCTATGAGCTCACTTGTTTCTCATCATGGTATCTAAATTTCATTCCATGGAATCATTTTCTGGCACTCTCCCAAACTCAGATTCTTGAGTCATGATAGCGTCTCTTAGCTATTCACTGGGGGCTCTTTTGCTTTAAATGTCAGACTTGTAATCAGAAAATGAGGCCGAGATCTCATGATACTCTCTCTTTTTTTTCTGCTAACGAGGCTTTGACTTTAGTTTAAGCATGGAGAGTGCCTTGCCCTTTGACTCTAAATAATTAATTTTATATATTTTTATCTTACTTGAAAAAAATGGTTCCCCTTGCAATTATCTATAGACTTCATCTTGAATGAAAATCTTTTCTTTTTCTTTTTCTTCTTCTTATTTGTTGCTTATATTCCTTATTCTATTTGCATGCTTAATTAGTTATGATAAGTAATTGGTATGTAGGGTGCCGAGCACCCCATAGAAATATTTTCTGTCAGGTAGTACTGTATAGTCAGAATAATAATTCATATACTTCATTATTTCCTCATCTTCCTGAATCTGTTTGAATATATTTTTGACCGAAAGTTCTTCGTAGTATGGAACATTGAGCTGCACAACTTCACCTGATTTTAAGAGCAGCTTGTCACCTGCTAAGAAGTCTTTGATATATCTCATGGTGACATGCTCATCGTTTGGTAAAAAGTAACCCCCTATAAAGTTTAATACATTAGTCTTACTATTAAATCTCAGGAAATTAATCCAATCATTTTTGGACCTAAATTTGCTTTAAAACTCCCTGACATTATAACTATGGACACCTCTACTTTCCATGCACTATAAATATTTAAAGAATTATATAAGTCTATAAAAGTAGACTTTTAAAATTTCTGATCTTAAGTTTGAATCATGAATAAAATTTATTATACTTTAACGAATTTCATGCCAGCGAAGTCTAGATATATATCAGTCAGAAAACTATAATTGATGATTAAAAAAGTCACAAGTTCATATTAAAAAGTCTTCATATGGAAGAATAATAAAAAATAAATATTAAATTATTAATTTGAAATTAATATAAACAAACATGAAGTCTCCCAGCACCATATAGTAAAGTAAATTTAATTGAAATAATTATAATTACAGTTATGTAATTTTTTTCATGCTTAAATCATACTAACTATACTTTTTGAAATAACGTCTTTTACTCTATATAAAATAAGTCCAATTTATCATCTCAATAGTTTAATTAGTATTTCACAGACCCTTCTATATCATACAACCAAAGAAAGATAGCAACTTCGGTTCCTATTAATATAATTACTTTAACAGACAGGCAACTTAGTTAGAAGAACCAATAATTTAAGGATTAACTCAATGGAAAACTAATTAAATCGAAAGATGTTTTGCCACAATAAACTGAAAAAATATTTAAGATTTAAAGCCACTTCAATAAATAGGTATTAGTAGAAAAACTCAAATCTCATCAAAATAATCACTTAAAGTTAGTTTGTTATTATAATTAAGATAGAATCTTTAAGAAGTCATTCACTTCCATAGAATGGCTTTCATTCTAGAACATGATAGAATATATTCAACATACTAATAATTTTATAATAATTCTAATACTTTGATTATATAACTTGAGTATTAATAATATTATTAATAATTATTAAGGATAGAAAAAAATGAGAACTTTTTGCAGTGATGGCAAGAGAAAACCCTTAAACCCTTCTCATAATTTTCCAGCCTAAGTTTTTACTCCAAAATATGGCCGCCTAAGTTTTTACTCAGTTAAATATTCAAATAATATGTAGAAAAGAAAAACTTTCTATCATAACTCAGAATAGATTAGAAATAATAAACCAAAAAATCACTATGCATAAGAAAGAATAGAAATAGATTATTTGTACTGTGCTAAAGTATACCTGTAACTACTGCGTTGTTCCAACCTCCCATGATAGTCTAAATGCGTTGGAAGTTCATCAGTCAAATTATCACAGAGAAATTCATTAGGCAATGAGGAAAGATGAAAAGCTAAAAAATCGCACCTGCTCTTAATGCTTTGAAACTTTTGGTAGGGCATTCAACTGCGATAGACATGAGAAAAGATGCAAACTCAAGCAAAATAAAACCAAAGTTATTGAAAAGAAGAAAGTTGATAAATTAAAAAATGATTTTCCAGAGGGACCAGCTAGGGTTTTACTTGACATCTCAAAAGGCTACAAGCTTGTAGCCATACAGTAGAAAGTTAAGGAAATAACTTACAAAATATTTACTGACCCGGTATTATTTGAAGGCGACGTCAAGGAACTTAAAATATGGGAAGATATAGCAAAAGATGCTATGCAAAGATATAAAAGACTTTATGAGGTGGTACTAATGGACCCTCCTTGGAGAATTAAGTAAAAGCTTCCTTACGAGACAATGTCAGATGAAGAAATTTTGAATATGCCAATTGAGCTGGTTCAAGAGAGAGAGGTATAGTAATTATTTGGTACGTCAACTAGAAGAAGGAGGTTGCAAGACAATTTCTAAAGTAACATGGCTATGATGAAGTTGAGAAAGGCGAGTGGATTAAATTGACGAATAATATGAATCTGCATAAAGGCTCGGTGATGTATACAGCACATAACAGTGAGAGCTTTTGATTGGGAAAAAGGCTTTGTTTCAGATATGCTAAATTATCACGTGACTGATAACGTTATCTTTTCAAAAGTAGGCAAGCATTCTAAAAAACCGGAACAGATTTACGATTTTATTCAACAGATGGCACCAGACAGATTAAACCTAGAAATATTTTCAAGACCTCACAATATTAGACCTAACTACACATACCTAGGGAACTAGTTGAAGAAGCAAGAGACATGAACATTTATCAAGTGTGTTTTTGTTTTACAACTTAGTATAAAATAATTAATTAATAAATTTTAATAATTATAATCTATGAATCTCTCCATAATCATTATAAAAACTAAATAATTTATTACTATCTAGTCTTAACTCATTGATTTATAAAATTTTGGGAAATCTCATAGAACTGGTTTTTGTAGGCAAGTATTCAATGCCTAAATTTGAAAATTTCAGAGAGAAGTTAAGTGATGAGGATAGGCTCATATCAGAGACAAGTAGTGAATGAATACCAATAAGGTTTTTCTAGAAAAAGAAAGATATTCACATGCCTACATATAATAGTTACTCCTTGACTGTTTAAGAGTCCGATTATTTATTGAAAAATAATAAATTAGCATAAAGTTATTTCTTATAAAATTCATTAGCCTTTCTGATTAACATAACACTCATGTCTTAAAGGATCTGAGATAATTGACAAAAAACATTTTAATTTAATTTAATATATATATATATATATATATATATACAGTTGACAACTTATTAGAGTAACTTAGTTCTTGTTCAATTTATAAAGAATCTTTGCTTTGCTCGGGATTAAATAATTATTATTATTCTTAACTAATGTAAATTTGGGGATTAGAAAAAATTGTCTCTAGGTGATTTAGTTATAAAAAAAATTATTTTATTCATGATAATTACTTTTTTAATTCTTGAAAATTGTTTTTAATATAAATGATTATATAAATTTTTTTTAAATATAGTATTTATCAGTTCTCATAATATTTATCATTTTATATATAAAATATTAGATTATTTTATGATTTCCACTTGAACTATAATGTATTTAGCAGTCCTCCTTATTTTTTTCATTTTTTTATAAAATATAAAGTTATTATTTAAAGAATTTGCTATTTAAGTATTATAATTACATAATAATTTAAAAAAAATTAAAAATGATGAAATCAAGGTAGAAGAAGCACATTATGATGTGAAAGTAGCTTAATAAAATTAATAAATAAAAATAAGTAAGTTTAATTCTTTCATTTTGCTTTGTAATTTGAACAATGTCAATCAAAGACTGCATAAATAAATGAGCTAAATAGACAATTTAATATTTGTAATGATATAAAATAAATATTTACCAAGAATATAGAACTATTATAAATACAACGATGTAATACGAAGTTATTATTATTCTGTCAATCTAGGCTGTGCTGCCGAGTGCACAAAAATAACAAATATTTGATTAGCTGAGTTTTTCATTTTCATTTTTATAAGGGATTTTGTGGGTGGAGGGTTTACTTAAATTTTTACTTTATCGCTCTTTCAGCGAGTTTCTGACTATAAAGTCATAATCAAAATCCCAAAACCCTTAATTAGGTATAAACAATCTTTGATATGTTGCGAATTTTTTGGGGTTTCGATTATTATTAGGTTTCATTGTGAATTATATTCTTTATGTATTTAATTTGATCCCAAAAATGCTTTTTATTACAATGAAAGATAGATCTGTTTTATTTACTTAACACAAATCTTTCTGCTCTAATGATATGTCTGATCTTTAGTTAGGATAATTATAATTGACTCTGCCATTGTTTTATTGATTTAGGTACTCTATTTTGCCAATAAATTGCTTTATTATTTGTTATCATTCTTTTTACATTATGTAGAGTAGTATTCATTAAAAACTCCATTACTCCTGTTGTTGATTGATAAAATTAGAATAATAGTCCATGCTAGATTAGGATTTTTATAGGGTTTATGTAGGGGATTAGGGTTTAAATAGAATCTTACTTAGTATGTATCAGAGGTGTTTTATTTTACTATTTACTAAAACAATACTTTGGCATCATGTTGCAACTTTCAAAACTTTATTTCTCCTATCTAACTTATAATATAGTCTATTACATGGTCCACTATTAGTTAGCTTAATGATTATCTACTAAGCCATACCTTTCATTTTACCTTTTATCTTATTCTAGTCTATATATTGCTGTATTCTCTGCTTTTAATCATTCTCTCTTTTACAGCTGCAGTAATCTTTTCTTGGCATGTTGCATTAAGCAATTATTACTGCTAGAGCCCATATATCCCACTTAACATCACCATTTCTCCAGTCTCTTTCTGGATAGTATCCAGGAGTACCATAAAAGTTGCCGAGTTCTGAATCTTCAACTCTCTATTATCTATTTTAATAAATTTTTCTACTCTGAGAGGTGAAAAGTCGCATATTATTCTCAGGCTTCAAGTATCTATGAACATATCTTAAACTGTGCAGCTCTTGAAGCCTTTGCAAAGATTTGTAATAATAAGAAGTAACTACTTTGGAATACTTTGATCTTAAACGTAGTCTCTTAAAGTCATTTAGTATAGAGGGAGAAAAAAAAGCAACATAATCTTGAGCAAACAGAATAGCATATAGCTTTTTTTTATAAATCTACTCTGTCTATCTCTAGACTTAGTAAGCGCTTGGTATTCGTAGACGAATTCCATTTGATACTTGTAATCACATTTGAAGTAGTTGAACGGATAAATTTTATATGCGAACTGCTTAACTGTTATGACAATTTTTCATATTTATCCTCAAGGATAAGACTTTCTTTGCACTCTTTAAAGTCATTTATGTTTAATATTGGAAGTTATAGAGCTTAAATCTTAAGTGCAATTTTTACGATCTCAGAGGCAGGAAGGTTCTCACTGCTTTAATTAGTATATTTTCTTTCTTTATTCTTTGTTCTTTGTTCCAAATATTCTATAGGATCTCTTGGCTTTCTTTATAAAGGAAGACCTCACCAGTCTCAGGATCTTTGACTTCAAACTTCTTGTCATTTTGGTTTAAAAGATGAACTTTAAATCCCTTGAATGATAATATTGCTTATTCCAATAAGAGCAGAAATATTTTCCATCTTTCTTATCATGCTTAAGATAGAGCTTGGGCTAGATAGGATGCTATTCTAAGAAATGAAGCTTAAGAGCAGATCTATAAGGGAAGTTCTTCTCACACTTTTCACATAAATGTATTGCTTTAATTTCTTTTTTCTATAACTCCTCTTCAACCATTTTTATTGGAACTTCGCATTGAATTTCTTAGTTCTGCATCTCTATTTAACAGCTGAATTGTTATTCAAAGTCTGAGGCATTAGGTTAGAGAGTTTCAGGTTCGTACTTGATAGAGACATTGCAAGTCTCAATTTTCTTTTAATTCATGAAAGAAAGTTTTTGCTGGCTAATGCCAAGCAATGCCGCTTTTATAAGTAAGTTACTACTCATTTTATAAATTCTATTAATAATTATATAGGCTGTTTAAATTCTACCTTTATACACAAGTAAGAGCATATCCTTAAAGATTTAGAGAGGTTAATGGGAACAGAGTGCAAGACATTTGTTTTATATTTATAACTTTTTTAGATAATATATATACTATTTCATCCATTTTATTCATTAAATGCACCTAAATGTGTTTTGAAAAGTTTGGTGGTACTCCTAAATCTATTCTCGTAAATTTAGGAGGTTTAGTTTTGGAATTATTTTTTTTATGTACAACCTAATACGGTTTTGAACTTTTATTAAGCTTTTAATTAAGTTTTAAATAAATTAGAAGCACCACCACCTATTAAATTAATTATTATTAGGAGCAATTTAATCGGACAAAAATGGAAGTCAAACCATGAAACTTGAAGAAAGTTCTTCCTGCTTTATGTTTATATCTGATTCGATTTGACCTCCAAGTGGATCTCTCTATTTAGTAGTAAAATTTTAGAAAAGTTCAGAATGGATATCCATAATTTTAAATTTCATAAACATTTATAGAAACTGGAAGCAAAATGATGCAATGAAGAGAATTCGATCTCAAGATTATTTATTGGAAAATTCAGAAGTAAAGAAGATTTTTACAGATACTTGGTATAGCAAGGTATGATTTATCTTATAACTAACTTAATAACCATAGTTAGATTGTTCTTGCTAACACAGGAAGGAACAAAAATATCATTCTTATAGGCATTGCTAAGTGAAGAGAAAAAAGCTTTTAAGTCTAATGAAATCAGAATGATCGAGATACCTAACTACCCTGAAATTTTAGTAAAACCTCGATGATGATGCTATGAGTGATCCAGATGTTGTTCACTGCCTTCCATCAAAGCTATAACTCTCTAATAAGTTGCCAGAGAGATACTTCTTCTTTGGTGTCCATATAACATTAAAATCTAAGTGTTTAAATGAAGTAATTTAAGAAGGTCACAATAAACGTTATAGCATCTCTCCTGATGAAAAAGAGGAGAAGGAAATTTAAATCAGCGATAGCTGACTTTAGGAACTGCAGATGCATCCATTCATCTTTAGTCATCCTAGTATTCTAATTTTATAGAAAAACCTGGCACCGCTATATATCTGATGAAAGAGCGCAGTATATTAAACAGAGAAAGAAAACATCAAGTTAAAAATGAATTGAGTAAGAGACTTATCAAGATTTATAAAAGCCAAAGAATTAAACATAGATGTAGGAGCTTGGCACTAAGAGAAGCTCAAGCAAGCCTTAAGAGTAAGAAAAGAAAGAGAAGTCAAATCCCTTTTTGGGTTAACTTAATATGTGAACTTATTAATTCGCTTTAGTCTAAAACTTATTTTTAAACACAAAATCTCCCTTCTCTAGCGCATACTTTAGCTTTATCATCGTTGACTCACTTAGCAGCACTGTTAATAAAATTTACTGTATCTATCTTTAAATAATGCATAAAATGGTACAGCAACTATTTCTTATAATGATGTTTCAATAACCCTAAATATAATTTAATTACATTGAATTAAGGGCTATAAGATACATTAAATACAGGTGATATATTTAGTTTCTTATACTCCTTCTTTGCCATCACGATTGTTGTGAACATATTGACTTTTGACTATGCCCACGTTTTCATGTGATCATGAATTGAAGTGAAATTATTTCATTGTTAATTTGTTGAGTGGTCTCAATAAAGAGCAGTCACCACGTACACGCATCAATAAAACAATACCATGTTTACATTGTCACTGTCCTATAGTCATTGTGACCATAAATACCATGAACATGACCACGAAATAAATCTGACTTTCACTTTATAATAGATAATTTCAGTCATAATGCGTCTAATGCTGTGAAATAGACCAATGACTACGACTAGAACACAATAAACCAACAAAGTGTTCACGTGGAAACTGCCCTCATTGAATTTGTACCAATGACCACTACGACCTTGTTCAAGTGTACCGCATGATAATCACTTTAAATTGCATGATTTCAGTTTTAATGCCTCGAATGCTATCAATATAGAGCAATGTATACGACAACACCTCAATTTAGCATTAACGTATTAACGATTATTATGTCCTCATATTCGTTGTGGCAATGATGACCATGACCTGGTTTATCAAGTGATCATGAATTGAATTGAATGATTTCAGTGTTAATTCGTCGAATGCTATCAAAATAATATAGTGACCATGTTAACACTCTATGGATCAATAGCGAGTCATTTTTTACACTGCCCTCAAGGTTCTTTTGACCATTTCGAACATGAGTATGACAACGATTACTACTTTTCCATTAATTTAAAAATCATGATTTCAGTGAATGATGTCTCTGCTTAGTCATTTAAATGTTTTACCTAAAATCCTTTTTATTTGTAGAGAGATTGAAAGTCTCAGAATGTTTGATAGCAGGCTTAACTCTTATAGCAAGTTAATTTATAAATCCACAGTGTGAAGTGTTATCGTCATAATTAGTAAACAAAATCAAAACCTCAGCCACAATCCTTTCAAGTTTTTCAAAATAATCCAAATCTTTGATAGCATTCTGATCAATTCCATTTCTTCCATATCTAGGGTTGTCCTTGACCAGCAAAAGCTTAACTACGCTCCTAACTTAGTTATTATTAATACTCATTGAGTCTTGCAATTCTTTTCTGATAGTGTTCTACAACCTTAAAGCATAAATAACAAGAAAAACATTGAATAAAAACATCACTTTAAATTATTATAAAAAATATTAGTAGTATACTAAATTATTTTCTCTTCAGCTCTAAGGATGATTTTTCTTTGAAGATAAGTGTAAGATTCACTTTTGTCTTCAAGATCTTAGAAAATCTTACTGTAAACTTTTCCTATGTAAAAATAACTCGACTGCATCTATTAATATATTATAACCATTGAAAAAAGGAGAGTAAAATCATTAAGTTAAGTTGAAAAATCTCTTGTCTCATACAATTTAAATTAATTTGAGTTTGAAAACATGATTTTTTAATCACTTTACTTCTTTTCAATTGACTAATAACCATTTTAGTGTATGTTGTTTTGACTGAATGTTTAATTTCTAGCAGCCAGGGAATGAGCTCTGCTAAAGTTTTCATCAATTTAAGAAGGATTGCACTTTAGAAAAGTTTCTTGATTAGTTTTGAGATAGGAGTTCTCGTTTTGATATCTTTCTCTAGAATAATTCATGATTCTAGATTTCATAGTTGCTAAAACAAATTGTTGACTATAATGATCATCTACTGCTTAAAAGTCTTGAAGAAAACCTTCTTTTCTTGCAACTCTCGAAGGACCAGAGTAAGAATCCTCAAAATTATATTGGAAGTTAGCTTATTTTTCAAATGGTAACATTAAATGAAAAGTTAATGATTATAACTATTAAATTTAATTTAATATTATAAATCACTATACAAATATTTGTTTAATTAATTTTTTATAGGAAAATTTACACAAGAAAATTATCTTTAACAAAAAAGATAATAGTGACATTTTTATTCAAAGTTATAAATAACAATAAATTTTTAACAAATATAAAAAATTTTAATAATGCCTGCATACAACTAAGAGGAAGGACCAACTAGAAATAAATAATTTAAATATGAAATTATTTTTATTAAGTTATATAAGATAAATAGAAGTTGTAAAATTAATATAAAGATAAAAGTAACATTTATACTAAATAAATAATTCAAAGTTAAAATAAGATTTACAAATTTATCGATAATCATATTTTACATAATCAATTTTTCATTTTTTACATTTTATCAAATCATAAATTTAAAAATATATTAATTACCAAAATACTTGATAATTAGAAGATCTTTATAAATGATGAAATTTAAAATTATGAAATTATAAAGTATAATTAATAAGTATTTAAAAACTAATAAAAATTGTGAATAATCATATGAATTTTTCTTATTTCATTCTTTAATAAAGCTTTCATCATTAATAAATAATAGTAATTTCAATTAGTTATTTTAATTTTACTGAGATAAAAAATTCTTAATCTGGGGCAATGAATGCATAGCTGTTATTATGATAAACAAAAATAAAAATATAAGATAATAACAATATAATTAAGATTTTTAAGAATACTGCAGTATAAAATGGAAATGGAAAACTTCAAACAGCTTTGTTATTTTTCCTTTCATCCTCATAAATATCTCCGTCAGCATGCCAGAATTATTTTAAGTGTCCTCTTGAGCTCTGTCTGCGAAGTCTCCTTCCAAGTCTACAGCTAGTCTACCCTGGTAGGATTTCTAAAAAATAAAAGGTTAAGATATTTTTTTGTAGCTTACTTTTTATGTGAGTTTAACTGTTTCATCATCTTATCCATTAAAAGTATTCTTATTAATATTAATTATATTCTTATAATCTTCTATTTTTCCTTTTATTTATTTGATGCACCAACATTTAATTTGAACTTCTTCATAACTTACTCTCCAGGTATTGTCAGTTAAATTAAAAGAACCATCTATGACAAAGAAGACCTCACCTCCTTCAGTTTTATCTACTTCCAAGATCATGATGACACTATTCTAAAGTGGGGACTCTTTCAATTTGAAGAATTCGCAAGCACTGTTACTTAGGGAATTTACCTTAATAGTCCATGCAAAATCCTTCTCTAATCAGAGTATAAAAATAAAAACTTATTTAAATTAATTTTTAGTTTGATACTGTTGATATTGGAGTTATCTATTATGAACAATATATACCAGCATAAATAATAAAACTATAAAAAAAATCTTCTTTAATTGAATTTTAATTATTATTTCTTTGTAACTGATTAAAATATAGAGAGATCATATTAATGATTAAAGTTTTAAATTAATTTTAAATATTTTATATTCCTCAACAACAAATTACATTCAATACTAGGGGTCACTCAAATAAAAAAGAGAAGTTGCTTTGACTAAATTTGAAGTTGAAGGAATTTTTTTAATAATTTAGAACTTACTTATCGTGAATATGTCCTTGATGATTACATTTAAGTTCATTGATGAGACTTGGCAACTGAAATTGAAAATAACAAGCTTTTTATGGATATTGGTTACAGAAAACAATTTCAAAATTTTGATATTCACTGACATTCATACTGCCAGGAGGTTGCATTCTCTCAGGCACTCAATTTCAATTAGACTGGTGTTAAATTAACTTTTATTAATTTATAATACTCTAAGACATGGATGCAAGTGTTCCTTAAAGGTTTTGACATGTAATGTCAATATATTGCTTACAAAAATAAAATTGACGATTTTGCCACACCATCCTGGTTTAAATCTGGCACTTTCTTTCAAAAATACTTACAAACCTCTCCAGTATATGAAATCACAAATTAAATTAATGGAAAGAATGGATAAATCATTAATAGCAAGGCTAAAATTGATTACCATGACTAATCTTAACTCAATTCTTATCGATAGAACTATCTTTTTAACGAAAGTTTATTAATAAAAGTTATAAATTTCAATAAATATTTTTTAATAAATTATTATATTGTATTATTTTTTAAAAAAACCAGAATTGAGTCTACTATAATTTATATTATTAAAACAAAAAGAATCTATGCAAATTCTTTTAAAAATAAGACTAAATTTAAATATATATTATCAAATAAATAAAATATAAGTATTATTTATTACTAATATATGTTGAGCGACGAGGAACACAAAACTACGACTTTGTCATCTTGAATGCAAATGATGGAAGCAAAAAAATGGAAAAATTCTAAAAACACATATTGAGCTACTACTCATTCAGTCGTTGGAAGAATAAATGTTGCATGTACAACTTCTGGAGCAATGTAATCAGGAGTACCAAAAAAAAGTAGGGTAGGTAAATATTTCTAAAAATCCTAATGCCATCTTTAAAAAATTATGGCCCCTATTTATTATACATATATTAGTAATAAATAATACTGATTATATAATAGAGATCTCTAATTAAATTTTGATCTCTAATTTTAATTTACCTTTCAAGTTATTATCTATCTATCTATCTATCTATCTAAAAAATTATCTATAAATAATATATTATACTCTTATTAATGAAGCAATTCTTGTCTCTGATAACTATAAATTTGATATGAATACTGATGGTGATCTTATAGAATAATTTTTTATTTGTTAAATCTAAAAAGTTACTCATAAGGTTTAAATGGCATTAATGAAGAGCCAAATGAATTACTTTTGTCAAGCTGGCACCCTTACCAACAAGATGAAGCTTGATTAACCATATATCCTCTAACTTCTCAAAAGCTAACAATATCAACAATTCAAACTTAGATATAAGTTCTACTATGTTAAGATTAACGTTTTTCAAGCAAGTAACTCATCCCACATCACATTCAACTAGTCATCCTTGAAAGCCACTGTCTTTGCTGATAGCAATAATTTAATGGAATCTTTTATATTTAATACTCTTTTATGAATATATCATGAATGAATATGAGGGAACCTATTTATTGGGACTTGAGGACTATTTAACTGATTACCTAATTTACATTTATAAAAAAGTATATATTTACAAGAACAACACAGACTTATAAATTATCATAATTAATAAATGTTAAGTTCAATATAATTTAATTTATTAATAAAATTATACTTAACAATTTAAGTTGATAGAAACTACAAACAAATTATTATAAGGGCTTTTAAAAGATCCCTAAAAATCTCGAATTAAATTATTTTAAATAATCAATAATGATGAGAAATTGAAAGTAACTATTAACTTTAAGAGCGATTAAGAATCAAATACTGGAGTTTACGATTTAGATCTCTATGGAGGATGCGATCTCACACGCTCATTCATCAAGGAATAAATTTTTAATTTTGAATATGCTGGATGATTCAAGGAAACTTCGAACACAAGTGTGGCCATCCAATTAAATATAAATAACATCAATTTTATGTGTGCAACTCAGCTGTACCAACATTAGCAACTGGTGATGACTACGTTGTGAGAATGTAAATTAGAAAAATGTATCAAATTCCAAGATAATTCAAAGATACTCCATGTAATTACAATTTTAACATCAAAGCAGGCAAGTTTACAACAACTATAAACGCTTCAGACCTTAAATTGATCCCTCCATATAAAAAACTATTTATCAATTTTTACTACATAATCTTAAACATTTTTAAAATGGTACTTTCTTTCAAATTAAGCAATATCTACGAACGTTTTAGCAATTCTCGCTTCGGTGTCTGCACATAGCATTTGCATTTTATTAAAAACTAGTAATAAAATAAATAAAAATGAATAATCTTATAATTATATGCTATCTCATTAATTGAACGAGTTTTCTTAAATGATAAGTATATAAGTAAAAGTTTTTATAAATTTATAATTATAATTAGTCTTTTAATTAAAATAGTATAAACAAATTAATGTCTGAAATAAGCATTTCTAATCGATCCCAAAATCTTACTAGGGTATTTCTGTTAATTTTTTAATATAAATATATAGGAGAATGCAACGATAAAAGTTTGAAGACGGTTCATCGTCATTAAGAAATGAAAGAGTCCTTATATAATTCAACATAGGAGCAGATACGGCCCATATATTTAGAGTATAAGAGGAGGAATATATGGCCAAGCTAAAAGTTAAGAAAAATTTGGAAAATAATGCAATTTATACTGTACATGGAAAAATTTTATAGTGCTATAAAAAATCTTTATTGTTTTTATAATAATAAAATAAACTTAGTAAAGACTTAGTTCTGGCTATCACAGTTTAGGTAAGAATTTCAATTTAAAATACTTTTTATTTTATCGATTCATTATGATGACTATTTTTGTAAACTCAATATATCTCGCCATATTTGAATATTTAAACAGAAAAATAATCTCTATCATAATAAGTTCTCTAAATGATTGGAAATTGTATTACAGTTATTTTTGCAGTAGAAGTTGAAATCAAGATTGTAGCTTACGGGTTTATTTTTCATTAATTATCTTACATAAGAAAACCATGGAATCATATTTAATTTATTGAATTTCCTAAATAATTATCAATCTTATTGATATGACACTTGTCATCAATAGTTTAGACTTTTAACTCAATTTTGTAATATTATATTTTTTTTAGTCTATATGATTTTTTGCTTCAAGAGTGAAATTGAAATCTTTTGGAACATTAAGAATACTTAGATCATTAAGAAGTATAAATGCAATTCAAAGCATGAGGAAAATAGTTAGAACTTTACTGTAGTCTTTGCCTAAGCTGAGTAATGCAATAATATTTCTGTTTTTTATGATTGTGCTGTTTGAGGTTTTTGAGTTACAACAATTTAACGGCATCTTTTAAAATTTAATTAGACTTACCAATAAACTATAATAACATAATTTATTTGAGTTATAATTATTTTAACCTCTTAATTCACATAATGGCCGAAGAGTAAAGAGTTGACAAGAGTCTTCTGTTCACAAACGGGTGATGAATTTTTTAATGTCCTAACTTATTAGGAAATTAAATTGACTATGGAATGAGCTTGGATGATGACGGTCAGTACTTTGATAAAAGAATATAATTTGGAGTAAACTCTTTTTCTTATTTCAGTTCAGCTTTACTTGCTGTTTGATAAATTATCGGAAAAGACAACTGGTCAGAGCTTATGTACAATGAATAATATTAAACCATATTTTTTATAGTTGTCTGATGGGTATACCTAAGCATTTGGTAAAATATATTGCATTTTCATAATTGTAATCAGATCTTAATTCATGCTGAACTTGATTCTAGTAGTTATAATGTAAATTTACACAAAAATCTCTCAATTATATTATAAGATTTACACCGCGAAATAAGTTTAACTGGAATTATTGACTGATACAAATCAAAGAAAAAAATCTTAATATTTAAAATAAAAGGTCTTCAAAATTAATAAATTTCAACAAGAGAGATTATTGGGGGAGTTTTAACCTTTTAAAGAAGAAAAGAAAAGGAGGTCAATTAGCAATAGATATTCTTAGACTCTTCAGAGAGAAGTAAACTAAGCATCTTTAAGTTATTTATAATGATTAAGAAATAAATACAATACGAGAAACTGTAACAAGCCAAAGCTATTCAAGATCTTAGCGAACAAAGTAGTAAAATGCATTAATATCTCTCTTTAAACACAGTAAAAAGCATTGTTACAGATTTAGGATTACAAGATTAATCCATTAGAAAATGAGCAAATTAATAAAAAAAGACAACTGACAGATTTAGAAGCGAATTAAGATTTTAAGATTCGAATTTGAATGTAACAACAATTTTAAGGTTATTAGAAAAATAAACTTTAGAGGATGGATTTAGATATTAGTTAGATAGACTCAATGAGTAAGAATAATATTTATGGAATTTAAAATGAAATGGAATTTTCAGATTTACTCAGACTAGACTCCAAGAAGTAAGGTATGTTAATAAGTAAAAGTGGATTAAAATACAAAACGCTTATAGTCGTTTGTTTTCAATATTGTGTGGTAAAACTTCAAAAAGTAATAAAACTTCAAAAATGTTTAAGCAGAGTATTTTTATCTGCAAATGATCTTATTTCACTTTATTCTTTTTTTTTAATTTATTATTAGTTATGCTCTATTAATTGAGAGGGAGAATATAAGGTAAGAAAAAATGATTGAAATAGTTCTCGATTCATCTCATCTGGATTAAGACATAAAGGATGAAAAAATGAAGAGAATACCTTGGTGTCCTTGAAAGTTGCTCAAAATTTGAAGGAGCTATTTATGAAACAGCATATTAAGGATCTTATGTTTAAAATATTCAAATCTCAACTCGTTAAGAAAAAATTATAGAGAAACTGTTTAATAAAATCGAAGAACAAATGACCACTAACTTATTGTTAGTAAAAGCTTGTAAAATAGATGGTATTATAGCAACTCAATAAAAATAATGTATTTTTTTTTCTTTTCAGATTAATGAGAATTTTATTTCAAAAATATTGTAATTATCCAATATTTTGTCTCTAAGAAATTTTATAATTATAAATATTTTATAAATAATGCAAAAATTCTTTAAAAAGATTAAAAATTGATTTTATTCTTTGTGTTTTTTTATCGTGAAATCTTACTATTTAATTATTTTGATATTTTCAATTATTGGGAATGCTATAGTTCTCGAGATAGATCGCTACTCAAAAAACAGTAAATAAAATTCACTAGAAGTATTTACTTTAACTTTTTTTGTACTATTTCTAGCAGAGCTTATCTTTAAATTGAGTTCAAATGGAGTAAGATTTTATCTGAGGGTTAAATAAGTATAACTGGTTTGATGTAGTAGTCGTTTTAAGTTCTAATGATTTTATTACTTCAATTATTGTAATTTTCAACTCTGTTGGAAGTAGAGCTATCATTAAGTGTATTTAGGATAATTGAAATATTTTAGTTAATCAAGGTTTGGAAAGACTTCCAAGATTTACTGACAGTAATTACAAATACTATTAAAAACATTTCAACTATTTCAATTTTAATGGGGTTGTTTATCGTGGTTTGTGCTCTTTGGGTAAGGAATTTTTTGCTTAAAAAGCCTAATTTGCTCAAGAAAACAGACTTTTGAGTGATGGAGAATACCCTCAATCTACTTTTTATTCTTTGATTCAGGTATAAGTTTCAGTGTTCATTTTGCTTGCTAACGATAACTGGACAAAGATATTTTTCAATCATTACCGAGTCATAGATTCAGTTACTGCTAATTTCTACTTTCTTAGTTTATTAATTCTTGGCAATTTCATTTTGCTAAATTTTTTCATAGCTATTCTCATAGAAAATTTGGAATAAGTGTCGCTGCATTAAAATACAGTAATTAGACAAAAGAATATAGCATTGAAGGTTACTGTAAAAAGATTTATCATAAACCTTTCTGCTGCTGTAATAAGAGAAGAGTTCGGATCCTAAGTGAGAAAAAATAGGAAAAATAAATGTAAAAATTAGAAAATGCAGATTTTAAAAATAAAGAAAAACTTCATTGTAAAATTGCCCATATTAATTGATTTAAAAAGTTTTGATTTGGAAAAGTAAGCTCAAACAAGTTTGAGTATCTTATGATCTCATTCATTGTTACTAATCTAAAAAAGTATTCTTAAGATTTTATTATTAAACAAATAAAAAGAAATTAATCAAATATATTGAATAGTTTCTAGTTAGCATTAGACAGTCATTAAAAGATCGAAATTCTTAAATGTCAAATGTCTTATTTAAAGAAAATGGAGTTTTTACTGCAGCTTTTTTTCTAGTAGCTATTTTTAGGATTATTGCTTCTGGTTTTGCTTTTTGCGGTTCTACTACTTAAATAGGAAATAGTTGGAATATTTGATGTTTTAATTGCCATTCTTTCACTAATTTCCTTAAAAGTTTCCTCTCAATATTTAAACGCGCTTAAATGCTTAGACTTTTTAAAGTTTTAAGGAGTAAAGAAGTATGAGTAAAATGACAATTAAGATTTGATCAGGGGCGAACCAATTTTATTCTTTAAAAATGCGTAAACAAGATAAATATTAAAAACATATTTAAATATTAATTGACTTTTAGTAAATAAGAATAGTTTTTAAAACATTAGCATAAATTAGTTACAAAAAGTATTATTAAAATATGTATTGATCGGTTTAGCGATATTTTCATCTTTTTAAATATCCACTACCTTTAATTAAGTTAACTTGATGTATCAAAGTGCTGTCACTACTGATATAAATCTGGCTTCTCTACCTGGAATTCCCATATACTTTATTGCTTTTAAAGTTATGGGAAACAATTTCTTGCTGAATTTATTTGTTGGAGTATTAATTAGAACTTATAACAGAGAAAAAAAGGTTTTGGGAAAGAATTTCTTGTAAACTATAAAGTAGAGAAGATGGCTTGATAGTAAAATTATGTTAATCTAATTTCATGATAAGAATGAAGAAACTTTTTATTAAGAGTAGAGAATTCCATTCTAAAAACTTGCAACAAAATTTTTTTTGAAAAGTTTATACTTGAATGTACTTTGAAAAACAGAGTCATTCTTGATTTTAAATTACTAAAATATAAATAAATAAATTCTATTTAATATTTGCAAACTATTTTTTATGGTATGGTCAAAATTAAGCTTTAGTTAATGTGACAGAGACAATATATTAGATTTTCTTTTTTGAGTTAATTGCTACAGTTGTCATTAAAATAATAGCATATGGTCTAAGGTATTTTAAAGATGATTGGAAAAATTTAATTACGGTTATTATTATAATCAGCATGATTTTAGCATAAAAAACTAGTGTGCGACTTGACCCTAATACTACTATAGTAAGATTCTTTAGAACTGGGAGAGTATTTAAGCTTTTTAGAAGAAATAAATCCCTTATTATAATCTTTCAAACTTTCATGTTACCTCTAACAGCACTGTCTAAAATTGGAAGTCTTCTACAATTGATAATACTTATTTAATCTATTCTGGGAATTTACCTTTTTGCTGATATAAAACTTGAAGGATTTATAAATAACGATGCAATTTTCAGAATATTAAAATTCTTTTAATCTTAGCTCTGTTTAAAATTTTTACTAGTAAAGATTAGCCTTAGCTTATGAATAGCTACTAAAAAGGTTTATAAAATCAGTGTTAAAGCATGAAAATTCTACATATGACGATTCTTTTGTAGTTCAAGTAGATTTAATCTACTTAAAACTATTCACAACCTTATAATCCAAGGCTTTCATGAAACTACAGAAAAGGACAATAAACTTCTGTACTCAGATCAGAGCTATCACTTGGGAGAGATTTGGTTAGTCTTTGTCTTTGACCCTAATGTAAGAAAAATAAGTAAGAAAAAAATAATATATAATAGGCGAAAACTTTCATTAGATGAAAGAACTATGGAAAACTATTGATTTACCTTGGGGAGTCTCTTTGCTGGGATTCATCTTAAGATCTTTATTATCTGAAACAAGAAAGTCTTTGGCATTAGTATACCTACCAAAGTACAATCACCACAAGGAATATTTATTCATTGATTTCTTTGAGAACTTGGCTCTACTCATGATTGAAAAGAAAAAAGTGAGTGACTACTTGGGTAGATACAATGAAAAATTAATTAATTTTTAATAGCTGAAAAACCTGCTTACTGTTTGGCATGGACTTTGTTCTAATTAAAAAGAACTAAATTACTCATCTGTATCTTTTATTTTAATAAAACTGTCTTATCTTTTCACAAAACAATCGAGAGTAGTTATAGACCCTAGACTAATAATCATATTTTATTGCTATAAAATATTATTTAATAAATATGACAATCTTGCTGAAAGTATAAATTTAACAGATCAAGTGAAAGAAAGAGAAAAGAGGAAGTACAGAAAACTTGATGAGGGCGGTTTGAAGATTATTTTAGAATCTACTTATCAAGGGGAGATCAGTAAACTTAGATATATAGTAACTAAAAATAACAATAAAGACTATTATGACATAGTAGTACAGTTGGAAGAAATAGGATTCGATAAAGTCAATATGTATGTAGGAGCAAATACATTAAACTTCAGAAAAATTACATAATCAATTAAAGATTCATGTAATACAGTAATTGCCCACTGAATCAAAAGCCCCTATTTCTGATATTTAAGAACTGTGTTAGTTAATTTATTACATTATCACTGCAATAATTTAAATAAGTTTATTATAAATACATAGATAAATTTGAACAAATTAAAATAAGCCAAGAAAAAACTAGGAATTATTTTTCACCTTCATAATGATATAATAATTTAGTTCAATTTTTAGAGTGAAAATATTTAATTATATATTTAATATTGATATCTTTAAAATGTAAAAAAATGTTATATATAAATATATATATATTTCTAATCTTGACTTTATTCATTATTAATAAAAATATTCGGAAACTAATTAAAATACTTTATGCTTTTCCAATCATTATTAGTTTTTGGTATTAATGCGATTAATTTATTAATTGATAAAATATTTTAACATAAAAATAATGACTTTAACTTCAATTAAGTCTAGGACTATTACCATGATTCCAAATTAACTATATTTTTTCTGAGGAGGTGTCTTCACAATGGTTGTTCACAACCAATTGCAAAAAGCAGTTAGCACCCAGTTATTATTGTTATATTTCACATCATTTTGAAGTTTTGGTTTAAGCTCGTAAAGCAATAACTAGATACAGAGATCTTGACACAGAAGAGCTTTTTGAAATATCCTTGACAGTAGAATTGCTTACTAGATTATTATAAGACTACTGTCAAACAAACCCATCGACAGTTTCAGTCTAGAAAGGTTAGGGAGCTGGACTAATGATTCATTACCTGCATGTCCATATAATACCAATATTCAAGGGAGATTTTAAGAATAATCACGAATATACCCATAAATTGAAAAATTTGATGAAAAGTAAACGTAAAATCCATTCAAATAATCTATCAAAATAATTTCTTAATAACTCTTGCAGAAGAAAATTCAACTAATGCTTAATTGGCAGAAAAATCAGAATTTTCCAAAGAAACTAAATGAGCAAGTACCCTGAGAAAGATTTACTGATTCTCACTTCAGTTTCTGATTATATTATATATTGCATTTTCACTTATAGAATTTAACAATTATAATTCACTATATTTACAATGGATATTTACAAATTTATTCACTCATCCATTTATTTTACAAGTTTTCCTTTAAGTTTGATATTATTATTAATGATGTCAAGTTTATTATGTTTAATCTTTCAATTAAAGATTTTTATCGATAAATCAAAATATAATGGATAATGTATGAATATAAAACCTATTAGTATGATTACCTAATTTAATTATAAAATAGCATTTTAATATTAAATGTATTATATCAAAATGTAAAAATAGCTAGATCGTTCTCAATAGATAATTGATTTAAATAGCTTCTCATTTATAATGGATTAAGAATCAAATATTTTACCCTCTAATCTCTAAAAAATAGCAATATAAAACTCTATAAAGAAAATAAAAAGAATAGAATTATAGTAACAGTAAGTTTATGATAAATCTTAATAAAAAAATGCAAAATCAATGATTTAATGAAAATAACGAGATAAAATGATATTTTATTTGCTATTTTAAAGTGGATTCTATGTAAGTAGGACAGCCTTAGTATTATCAAGAAATATAAAGAACAAAGAACAGAGATTATAGAAGAGGCTAGACAAGATTAAATTAGAAATGAGAATTAGATTTACTTTTAAAAAATCATTTTACTTAAGAAATTGAATAAAAAATTGCAATTAATAATGTAGGAATCTACAAATATATTTGATATGATTCCAATTTAATTAATTGCAAAGAATTTAGAGTTTGGAGCACAACTTGAGTTCTTTGATTAAATTTACTTTAAAAAATATATACCCTAAAATTTTACTCTGGGAAGAAATTAGGGAGTGTTTATCCGGATAGGTTTTTAAGACTAAATTTAAATTGAACAATCAACATACGCTTTAAGAAAACTTGAGAAGAAGTTTATTTTATACAAGCGTTTAGTTTTTCTTAAAAAATAAAACGTTTTATGGGATAGATAAAAAAGTAGAAAAATCTTTTGAGAGAGAATACTATTTTAATCTTAGACCATCTATATATAATCAAATTGAATCAAGTTTTTAGTGATTTTAAATTTTATGCAATATGTTACATAAAGAATGAAAAGGATGTATATTTCTTATTTTTGAGTATGTGAATAAGAGGACTTTGTCATCGATGATTCTAAAATTTGAAGGGAAGTTTCCTTTAGACCTAGCAAGATTTTATATAGCTGAGATAATTACTACTTTTGGAATATTTACACAATTAAGGCCCATTAGTTGTAATTTGGGGATTTGATTAAGATAGAACAAGGCACGCATTTTTCCACAGATCAAGATGTATCTTACCTCATATCATAGAAGAGAAAATTTTGTGGCACAACTCTTATATATCTCCAGAAATGCTTGAGAAGATAATCCTTCTTCAAGAGCAGACTTATGGGCTCTCGGGATAATTTAAAACGAGTTAATATGTGGCTAGCTGCCCTTTAAATCAATCAAAGAATGGAAAACATTTCAATTAATCATCAATAAGGATTACAAATTTCATTCTAGATTTGATTAAGTTAGTAAAGACCTAGTTTCTAGGCTATTAATTAAAGGCCTTAATATAGACCTGGAGATATGCCTACGGTAATCAAAAATGCTTGTTAATCTTTCATTAATAACATATTTTCGAAGGTACAGATTGCGAAATTTAAATCAGAAAACCCCCCCCCTATAAAATCAAAAATAGCAACAAGTAGTTTAACTCTAAAAACAAGATAATTAATCTGCTTGAGATTAAATGTCAAAATATAATGGAGATTATTTACATTCCAACAAATAAAAATTATTAATTAAATAAATAATTATCATAAACGTCATCAAACAATAAATGCAAAAATATATTTATAAGAATGCAAATTTATTTAACCTGAGATTTTTTTATAAATTACCTCTTTACAATAAATGACTAAGACTCCTCTACTACTAAAAAGAGAGACCATAGATATAAGGTAATAAATTTAAGAAATTAAGACGTAGCTTTTTAGAAAAGAAAAACATATTTTTTATGCGATAAATCCAATCTTTTTTTTAACAAGTAAGCCTCGCTTAAAGTACTACAAAAATTATAATTATTTGAGGGTTGCATTGACCAGCGACTAAGTAATGAAGTACAATAGAGACGAGTCTTTCAAACTAAAATCTAAACGCAAGGTTTATATAAAAAGGAAGTAAAAGATGGAGAGGATGAGCACTGGGTTTATGCTATAAATGAAGCAGTTGAGAATTTCAGCTTTAAATTGTAAATAATAAGTATAAGTTTGATCTATATAATTAAGATGTTTATCTTTACATTATATATTCTCATAAAAGTGCAATAGTGTTAATAAAGCCAATTAATCTGAGGAAAATAAATTAAAATTATTAAATAAATATTTAATAATTGATTTAGCAAACTAAATGGGAAAATGAGGTATATACAACAGAGGTAGTCTTTTGCTCAGAAAATCAAAGAAATTAGTCAATAAAAATCATACTTTTTCTGTAAGTTTACTCACTATGATTTTATGCTAAATTTTAGGACTAGGAATTCAAAAGGCTTACCAAACCTTTGAGAAGAAGCAATAAAAATGCAGGTTAATCTTTCCCACTCTTACTTTTTGATTTATAATGTGAAATGAAAAATTTAAAACCAAAATAAGAGCCGATTATCTTACTAATGCTAATTAGCATTCATTGATACTTCAGGAATAGCCTAAGCTAATAAAATTTATATTATGATTAATTTGTGCATTTATTATCTAATAAATCAAAAGTCATAGATTTTAGTGACTACGGCTAGGGATAAAATTGGTGACTTAGATATGGTTATGTTTGTAGTGGAATCTGATAAGAAAATTAATTTTGAAGTTAAAGAAGTGAAAAAGAGACTTACAAAAACTATAGTTTATACAGCTATAATAATTCTAGACGCTTTATAAGATGATAATTTTACCAAAGAAAATTCAGTAAGGAGTTCGATGGAAAAGGAATTTGTTATTTTTATTTTTACGTTATTAATCCTAAATAGAGAAGATCTAGTTACTAATAAAGGAAAACTTAGAGACCCGTAAAAGAATTTGAGGGTCTTGATAACTTTGAGAAAAATTTTCATGTATCAGCTTTGTCTGGTTTTGGACTAGACACTTTAAGAGAATACTTAAAATAAAGTGCTAAATTGGGGGAATGGGTTTATCACTCTGAGCATAAGAGTAAATAGAGCGAGGTTGAAAAAGTCGAGGAAGAAATGAAAAAAGCAATTTATGAGAATTTTTTCAAAGAACTGCCTTATCAAGTAGGTATTAAATGTGTAGGTACATGATTTGTGTGTGGAATTGAATTTTTTTTATCAGTCATTTTTTATTTTTAATATTGTTAATCAAATTGTAATAATTCTATATTTTCTAAAAATATATCATAGGTTGATGTAGCTTTAGACGTTAAAAATGATGAAAATAAAGGTATGTTACTAGGGGAGCACAGTTGATTCATTAGAAAGGAAAAAAAACGGCTACTCAGTTGCTTGTTTAGAAAATAAAAAGACCCGTTTTCTTGTTTGTAGATTCTAAAATTAGAAGATTTGAAAACTTGAATCAGAAAAAGATTGATAGTATGGAATGAGTGGCTAGAAAGAAGAGACTTGAAAAGAAAAGAACAAAGTATCCAATTTAATGAGGGCACTTGATTTAAATTAGTGATTATGTATAAATTTAATTAATTCTTTTGATTTGTGATATAACCTTTTTTCCCCAAAGAGTGATGAACTATAACTAGTGAGAAATTCAAATAATTAAATTAAATTACTAATACCAAAATGGCATTAATTTAAGAAGTGGAATTCCTTCGCAATTAGATCGCGGCTCACTTAAATGTTTGAAGTAAACTCCCACATTCTTTAAGAAAATTCATCTATAACATATAGGCATAGCTTCCTAAATAGGCATTTTCTCAAAATTACATGCAATACCAAACTAAAACTAAATATAATAGAGTGATTAGAAGATTAAACAGCAACGTAATGTCAAGAGGCATGGCTCTTAAATTACATTAGTATAGAAACTTAATTCAAATCATATAAAAGAGCCAGGAGAATTTACTAATTTTAGGGAGCAAGGTAACCTACCACTTTTTTCGAAAATCAATTCCAAGATGGACCAATACCTCATAATACTTGACTAAAATATATCCTAATCTTTATTATTTTAATTTTTCAACTTTTAATTAATGAATTAACTAACATTACCCCTATTTCTATCAATTACTCTTCAAAATAACAATAGCAGTAATAATTTAGCAATTAATTTCAGTCAAGATAGAGCCAGTACTTCATAGTAAATTAACTAAGTAAACATGAAATCCCATAATTATCTATAGAACAATTAAAAAGTTAACTAAACAAACTTAATTTTCTCTGGTAGGCCGTTTTTATCAAAATAAAAAGTCAATCTAAAACAAAGATATCAGTATTTAAACTATTTCCAGCATTTCTAAAAAATTACTATCAAAAATAAGTAAAATGAAACGACTAGAATTCCAATTATCTAAAAGATTGTACCTAATTGGATTTAGAGGGGTGCATTAAACTAAGCAAGAGCTTAAGTTCAAAATCCACGAAAAAATTTTATGAATTAACTCAAGAAGTTTAGAATAAACCTTTTTTTGGGAAAAATGCTTAATAAAGGGCCATTGGCTAGGCAATAAATAATGAACTCTAATTTAAACCTACTCTTAATGCCAAATTCTTCTCTTATCCAATAGTAACAAGTTCAAATAGTTCATCCATCAGCAGATCTAAAATAAACAAATCATGTTTCACCTTAAAAGATTCAAAGATTCAGTATAATATCAAATTTTCAATAAAAAATGCTAGTGTAATTATCTCAATAAAATTAGGGTAGAAGAAACAGTGTCTCAAGAAGCACTAATATGACTTAAAGTGTGCAGAACATGCTAAAACATGGCAGTTTGTCAATGAATTAAAATAACATGCAAATCAAAAATGATCTTTAGAACATGAGTATGCTAATAGCATCTCAATAAAATATTAAATATTGGCTTTAAAATCAACCTACTAATGCTTTCAACACTTATCAATCAATATAGAAAACTATTAAAAATAAACTCCCTTAATTTTTAATAAGAACCCTAATCCAAACTGCAGTTATAGATTATCAGCTATGAATCAATCAAATTAATAAAGTAATTGTCATTGACCCATCAATAAATAAATAGTAAAAATAAAAGACAAGGATAAACTTATAGAGCAAGTAAAAGATTTAAATATTCAAATGAAGCCATTTAATACTAAGAATAAAAAGCAAAGCTAAGAAATAAAGAAATTAAATAATTAAAAATAGGATAGAAAGAATACTTTAGCTGATTAAATTTCAAGATTTGAGAAAGCCTTAGAAAAGTTCAAAAAATTGACTTAGACTGCTAAAATGAGAAGTAGAAAATGAAAAACTGAAATTTAAATTTAATGAGATTCAAATGTCATTTGATTTAGCTAAAGCTCACTTTCAATCACTTATAATCAAAACCCTAAAACCCTTTCAGTAGTTTGATTGAGTTTTTGATTGATAAAAGTTGACTATTAGTGCATACTTTAGTAGGGTTTTAATAGGGTATATGCAGGGGTTTAATTTTTAAATTATAGTATTTTAAGTGAGTATATGCGAGGTTTTTGGTCAGTTTATGACAGTGAGTATATAGATTTATTGTTTAAGTTGCTATATGATGTGATGAATATAGTGAATAACTCAAGCCTGTTCTAGAAGGCTACTCCATAAATCTCCAGCAACTGTGAGGTCTCACTGTCTATTAGCATTGAGATTAAAGAGATAGCATCTTAATTCTAAGCCTAAGAGACCCTTAAAGTTTTAGCAGCATCATATTGAATATCTTATTAATGATAAGACTCTTAAATACTGGGCTCATTTCTCTCTGGCCTAGAGGGCTGTGATGTTTCATCGCCAATTTCTTGAGCTTCACATCTCTGCTTAATCTATAGCGAACATATATAAAAGAATGAATATCTTACAAGACAGTCAATCGCATTAAGAGAGTGATTGACTTTAATGTTCCATTTTATAAGGATAATTTAAATTATATATTCGATTAAATGCAAAGTTCTTAAGAGCATAATATAAAGTTCATACACGCTGATGAGGCAGTATTCACCTTTAATACCTCATATCTAGGTCTTGGTATAAGAGGTACAGCAACATTGAAGTATATGATTAAAGGGTTAAGGTTTAAACTCATGCAATACTTGGTGGAATAAGTGAAGATAGTGGGCTTGAGACTTATGTTATTCACCCTGGTTCTATAAAGACTGAATAATATATTAAGTTCTTGCAATAACTCAGAGATAAGTACGCTGACTAAGAAATTATTCTATTCTTTGATAACTTGTCAGTTCATAAAACTAAAGATTCAAGGAAGGAATATGAAAGGCTAAATATAACACCTGTATTTAATGTTCCTTACATCCCTTAGTTCAATGGAATTGAATTGTATTGGGGGTTATTGAAAGGTCATTA
>ARYC01005698.1:0-30481 GCA_000711775.1 Oxytricha trifallax | reverse complement strand
TTATTAGTCAACAATATTTCCTAAGTTGTCAAGAGTTGATATTTAATTCAGAGTTATGCCTTCAGTTGATGGCGGATTTTTAAATTCTGTTAAGTTAATAATTACTATTGTTCCTGCTGGAACTATTTTCTCAAAAGCATAAGTAATTGTAAGTTTATCAAAAGAAGAGCCTGCAATAACAGCGCAATTCATAACTGTTCTTATATTTTAAACTCCAACACATTATATTCTCTAAGAAGTTGTTACATCATTAGCAATATTAAAATGGCTTATTTTTTGAAATAGTGAATCCGTGTTCCATTTTGGAAATAATATCTAGATTTGAGCATTGTAAGGTATATTATTTTGAGTTTTAATACTTATCTATAGATTTGAATATTGCCCTACAATCATATTGTCACTGGTTATGTTGACTTATTATATTTATCCTCTTACTGCAGAGAGAGTAAAGAACCCTTCTCCTGAAGTTTCAATAAGAACTTTATTTGCATTGAATGACTAAACTTTGAAAGCAGTTGTTTTTCGTTCTGAATCAGGATTATATATACCATTTATGTTGAAAGCTATTAATTTTATGGTGTTTGGCAGTGATTAATTTACTATGATTTAGAATTAGGAATGTATCATTGTGCATCTTATGTTGTTTGGGTTTTGAAAACCATATAAAGCAGAACAATTCATTGACTAATTCTTTACTTATGATTGCAATTCATCTGGAAAGATAATTTAAATGTAACCTATAAGAATTATTATTTTAAATATTTACCATTTGCAGGTATGTTCTGTTCTAATTCCAAATAAAATGTTGCATTTGAGATAGAGTTAATGGTCTTAGGAGTATTATCGATGTATCCCACGATTTTACCTGATAAAATTAACGAATAAAATGTTTACTTTCTGTTAAGGACCAAATCAGAAATAAGAAAGCTAATTGAATTTTCATATTTAAATTTAAATTTGATAAAGTTATTATTTAAGAAATTAAATAATTATATAATTTATACTACTTTTTATTTTATCATAAATTTAATATAATCATTTTTGAAATTTCTTTTCATTTTTTATCTTATATTGAATTAATTGAAGTTTCTCTGTATTTATCATTAAATCTCGCTTTGTCAGTTTCTACCTTAAATATGTCATGATTATTTTTTTGAACTAATTAATTTGGCAAATCACTTTGTTAATGCTGATTCTAATGAGAATGTGGTTTGTCAATTATGAAAAATAATATGAAAAATAGATGATTATAAGAATTCGATCAATAATAAATGAAAAACAATAAGCCAATATACAAAGTGTAAATCTAAAAAACGTTTCATTGTCTTTCCATGTTCCTTTTTCAATATTACCATTTTCATATTTGAATAGTCCTTCACCATTTTTTTTAACTGCTCTGCGAAGTCTTTGTCTCTTCCCACCACCACTCTTACCAGGTGCAACCCCTGTAAAATAAAAAATTTAGATATGTTTTTGTAACTTACATTTTAAATGAGTGACACGGCATCTTCTGCTCAGACATTTTCCCATTTTCTATAACTTCTAATTAATTTCATTTTTAATTATCAGATTCTTATTATAAATTGTAAATGTTAGTTTTTTACCTTTTTAGAACTTAGTCAGACTAACAGTGGACAGGCTATTATTGAATCTAACTAATTTTCCCAATTTAATTCTCGCCTATATTTTGATTAAGTTGTGAGATGTTGATAACATTTTGGGTTATAATTAAAATCATAAAATTAAGATACAATTAGATAATTCATGATCATACATGAACGATTGGTTCTTAGTTATTTTGCATTTTTTTCTAGTGATATTACTGATTGAGCAATTCCCTTTTAACTATTTCGTATTGCTATTTTCTTGGGTCTGCAAATTTATCCATGAATTTCTAATCTCTCTTTTTCATTTGTGTTTAAAAAAATATTTTGTTAAGTAATGGTGAGGATTCTGTTGCTGTTGAATTAATTAAATATGATTTTTAATTATTTAAGAAATTTAAAATTTATCTGAATGATATAGGTGTTAGTAGGTTAAAATTTGGTGACTTATTATACTTAAGTTTAAACAGGTTGAAGGTATATTTATGGAGATTGTTAAACTTGAATATAGACTGGTTGAGGCTAAACCATGATTTCCTTTGGATCCTAAATGTACTTAATAAATTAAAAAATAATATTAAAGTGCACTTTTGATTGGAAATGTTGTCGATGTATTATACTTGTGTTGGAATATCCTAGATAAGATCACCCTAAAAATTGCTAAAAGAAGTTTAAACTGGATTAAATGCTGAATATGGTGGGTGTTAGAATGGGTTAAATTGATTATTTGAGGAGCCTGATGATTACTGCTGATATTGATGTTATAAGTTTGGCTTCTATTATGTTCGAATAATTTAAATTTGCTATGCCTAAATTTAATGACTTTAACTAACAGTGTTAGAATCCATAATGTTGCAGTTGTGCTCAAAAAGCTTTTCATTGAAGCTATCATTGCTAGCTTATCTATCTTTTTTGGCGGCTGAGTTAGCTAAAAATGGGCTGCAACACCTATCTGCTAGATCTAATTGTAGGGACTGATTGTTCTAAGGTATCTCAAAAAAACTCTTATTTAAGTAGTGAGAGCTTTAATTTTGATACTTTGGCTGCCCTTAAATTTCAAAGATCTCTGCTGGATCAAATGATATTTAATTAGTTTAAGGCTTAACTATCTAGTATGTTTAATTTGTTTATAGCTGTGTAGAGTAAGGTTAAAAAACTTGACTTTGGTTATGTTGATTCATATTTATATAGTGTTGTTGTTATTGCGGTTGGTAGTTTTGTTTTGACGATTACTATACGATATACTTGGGCTTTCTAATCTCAAATGACTATGGCTAATAGATTATAGTTTGAGGTTGGTAAATTGGTTAATATGCTGGCATATTCAAAGGGTCGTTATGCACATCTACTTCGAAAATATTCTAGCCTCTAATAAAAGGCAGCATGTTCTAGTTATCTTATATATCAAAGAGTTATTTGTTGGCAAATGCCTAATAAGCAGGTTTTTTGCTTTATGGCTTATGATGTTAGTTATATGCTAAGCTATATGGCTTTTCATATATTGGGTTTTGAGTCTAAATCACATAACTAGGTTGTTATATTTATTATATTTGCGGAGGATGATAAACGTATTGAGGCACTGAAGAATGAATGAATTAAGTTGTCTGAATGTTTTTAATCTCAATGAGCTTATCTCTTATAAATTAGTAATTAGGAGAGTCTGCGTATTCCAAATTTTTCAAGTGGTAGAATACATCTTTCACTTATTGAAGGCCTCTGGTTGTCGTTGTCCATAAATATTTTTCAGTGTTTGAAAAGCATTTCAGCTTTATATCCTTAACCTCATCTTTGACGCTATCTATAGATAAATTATTAAAAAATTTATTACTTACTATTTCTCCAAGGCAAGATTTCATTCAAAAAATCTAAGATAACAAAGTAATAACTCCACATAACATCTCTCCTTGCAAGATCCTTTAAATAATTTAAGAATCTATTTCAATTTTACTATTTTATGATGAGCATTCAAAGAAGCATAAGTAATAGTGCCTCTGAAATCAGCTATTGGTCTCATAGAGAGTGGCACTCCGTGTGCATATGTTACTTTGCTAGTCCGAAATCAACAATATAAACTTTAGGCTTTTCAATTCCTTTCCCAATTACAAAGTTTGACTAATAGGACATTTTTAAACGAAACTCAAATTAATTACTGGTTTAATGTCTCTATGAATAAATCCTCTGTTTTGCACTTCTTCAATTGCATCTATCATAATATATAATAATAGATTTTTTAAATATAAAAGTTTTAATCTTCTCAGGTTTTTTTAAATAATTTTATCTATCATTTAGAGCTAAAATGAGTCAAAGATTAGTGATTATAATATTACTAGATAATTTGTAGCCAAATCAATGGTCATTTTCCGACCCAAGACTTTTTTTTGATTGGCTAAATTTTTTCCTAACAATCTCATAACAATGAAGTTTTGGCCACTAGTTTTTCGATCAACAAACTCATAAACTTAAGGGGTATGGTTGAGGCCTAAATGAAATAGATTGAGAAAAAATGTATCTAGTACCCTAAAGTTATTTAAGATCATCATACTCAAACAATAATATTGAAGAATTATATCTACTTCATATTTTTGAGTATAAATTAGGAGTAATACCATTTAAATTTATATAAACTTGTAATATCCTTTTTGATTTGTCTGGTTTTTCAATTTTAAAAGCTACCTTCATATGTCTCAATCTATCCTATGCTGAATATATGGTACCTAGAAGAGTTTAAAACACTTTACTATGATTTACTGAATGATCCTTGTCCCAACTATTTGGTCACCGTGAATCTATCGTCTATAGTTAACACACTATTTCTTCTCTCTTTATAATATTGATAAAATACAAAAGAATCGTAAAAATTATTAGTTTTAAAATAAATAAACTGCAAAGTTCTATATAATGTTAAATCAATTTACATAATAAAAAGCGAAAAAGAGAAAATATGTGCTTTTTAATAAGCAGTGAATTATAAATGTTTGTTAAATACTAACAGTGATTATTTCAGAATTATTTTATTTATTATTTTCTAAAATGATTCTATTTGAGCGAAGCCAAATTAGTGAGGATGTTTAAAGTGCAATAAATGCCAAAAGTGCATTAATTAAAAATCACTCTGCGATTTGTGTAGATTCTTATGCATCGCAGTTTAATCATTGTTAGACTAAATTATTAATTAAAACCATTTCTTCAACAATGATGTGAAATTAATGTACTTTTCTTGAGAATTGGTCCTAATATAGGGAAATAAAAATTTACTTACCATTAAATTTATCTGATATGTGATAAAATTTTCATTTCTTAAACTGGGAATGAATCATATTTCTTCATTTTTAATCATATTTAAAGTAATAATAATAGTAATATGTTAATTTGTGAATTTAAATAATTTTTAAATTTGAAATATTTATGATTGATATTTATTAATTTAGATTTAATTCGCCTCACTTCATATTTCACCAACCAAATCTATAGCCTTGAATATATATATTTTCATTAGCACTCTCCTGATAATTGTAAGTTCAGTTTTTATAAATCACAAATTTAATCTAAAGAAGATGAGGAGAGTCAATCACCAACTTTTAATGAACTGAAGTAAACTCAACAAATGAACATAAAATCAAATTAGTTAAATACTAGTTCGATGAAAAAGTAGAACTATTAAAGTTATAAAACTAACAGTAAACCTCAAATAACTGAATAAAACGGAATCACCAACTCAGAAAATGTTAAGAACATCTCTCCAAATAATTATTCATTTGCATGTAAGCATAAATTATTTCAAATAATACTATTTAGAAATGAGTGGGTCAGTTAAATACAACAAAAAGGTCAATGAGTTATATGTTGCCAATGACATTATGCATGAATTGAACCTTAAAATAAGTTTACTAATTAAAAGACCTAAAAATGAATTTATAGGGAATTATTATTAGTGTTAAATTTAACCTTAAAGATGAGAAAATGAAATTAAATTCAGATTAAAAGTAGACTAGTGACCAGTTTGACACCCAATATCATCAATCAAATATAATTATGGAATTTTAGCCAGCAGAACTTAACATGAAAGCTTAAACTCAAAAGCATCCACTTCTGACTTTGAACAATCTATAGACTCTGGGAGATGATTAATCAGATTTCAAATTTGATTTGCAAAAAGTAATTAATGAAGAGACTTACAGAGATAACATAGAGTCTCTGAGAATTATGAAACTAGTAGATAGTACTTAACCAACTCAGAAAGAAAGTTTATAGCAAGAAAAGCTGCCAAATTCTATGATTTAGGAAGAGGTAGAGCAGATTAAATAAAAATTCATGGAAACTTATTACATTAAGACCGACGAAGAGCTAATCTAAAGAGTCAATTTTAATTATATTAATAGAGATGAAAAGCTTTCATTAGCGAATTAACAATATGGGTTGATAGATTGGGATTTTGCATACCAAGATAACCCAAATAGAGAGCAGCAAGAAAAATAAGTGTTTATCAGTCCACTAAAAAGTGAGATAAAATAATCCACTCACAGACATAACTTTGAAGACCTCGACGAACTCTCACAAACATACTCTGATAATTAAGATGTGATAATTTTATATGTCATATTGAGAAATGCTTCGTTCATTGAAAGAAAGCAAGAGAATGTCGAGTATCAACAAGAGGAACTTAAAAAATAACACCAACTATTGTTTAATCCAATCGATAAAAATGTAATGAGCAAGACTTTCTATGGGCAAAAGTTTTATCCCACAAAAAACCAGTTGTTTGATTCTGTGGATCATTCAAACTTTCAATCAAATAACTCTCATCTAAACATGCCTGCTGCGAATGACAATATGAGAAGGACATAATAAGAATTCCTAGATAAGAGACTCATAAATGATTTAAACTAACACGATCGAAATAGGAACAACTTGAACCAGAATGTAAGAATGCCTAAAACAATAGATGTGGATAATTTTGAAAAGAAATTCCCAAGCATAAACCAAGGATATAGAAAGGAAATGAAGACTATGGAAAGTCCAATTTCTCAAAGTATCAAAGATTTTCAAAACAGATAAAGATTAAACTTCAGACCGTAAAGACCTGATAGTGCAAGGTCTAATATTAGTAGTTCAAGCGCCTAGTAATATACAGGCCGCTATAATAACCCATTAAGAGATGAAAAAGATAGAGGAATTTTGAGAAAATCCATTCACTATAAAGTAGGCAAAACTATAATATCAAGCTTAAATAACTCGCCTATGACTCATAAAATTGTGAATCCTTCTCAAAATTAAGATTCAGACTAGCAATCATAAAATTCAAGATACAGATCTAAAAGTATAAATTACTACAATGATTAATTAAAACCACAAAATTTATAATTCAAGGATGATATGTTTGATTATCCTGATAATTTAGTATTTAGCAAAAGATGATTAATTTCATTAGCATTTAATTAATTTTAATAGAATTTTCAAATCAGAATACATAAGTGAGATAAATTGATTTCAGGAGATTTCTTTATAATTAAAATTAAAATTTAAATAGACTATAAGGATAGATAACGAAAAAATGGAATTTGGAAAAATTGGTTAACACTGTAGCTTTAGCCTTTGTCAGTAACAAGAGTTTTTGCCTTTTAAATGCTATGGCTGTAAGAAAATTTATTGCACAGACCATTCAAGACCTGATGATCACTAATGCCACCTGCCAGCAGATTTCGAAAGCGTTTATGTGATTATTTGCCCAATTTGTGAGATAAGAATCAAAATCAAAGCAATCGATGATCCTAATGTTGCATGGGCCGCACACTCAAGCAGTGGAGATTGCAAACTTAAAGCTAATGGACAAGTATAGCATGTAAGGAAATGTATGGCCACAAAATGCTACACTAAACTTAATGATATAAATTCAATAACTTGCACTAACTGTCAGAAATAAGTATGCCTGTCTCATAGGTATCCAGATGATCATTAGTGTAAGAATACTAATATTGTCAGAAATTAACAGACTGCACAGAGCAAGCTCTTGTAAGCTGGCTATTTCAAAAATGGTTAAGCAAACAATAAACCAAGCTAACCAGTTATTTATTAAGTGGATTACACCCAACTTTAGCAAAATATAAACAGATTCTCATCAATTTAGTAATCTTAACCTGTTCAGCCTACTTAACAGAGAGTAATTGATGACCTCAGCAGTGATTTTAGAACAGAAGCATGCCCTGTTTGTGGTTCACTGTTTAGAGATGTTTCTGAACTAATTGCTCACACTGATGGACATTTTAATTAACAAAATACAAGCAAGAAAGCTGAGACTGAAAAGTGCCCTCACTGTCCAAAGAGATTTGTACTTACTGATCAACCATCAAATATCATATTGTAAACTTAGCTAACACTTTTATTTCATAATTACCATTAATTATTCTACTTAAATTCTATTAAAATAAGATAAAAATCATCATTATAAGTGTATAAATTAATTTTAAGAATGCGATCTGAGTTGTTTAGCCTCAATTTTATCGAATGTCCTGAGTAATCTGTTAACTTAAACATCAATTTAGTCATTCTCTGAAAATTCTGATTTTCTATTATTCATAAAATATATAGTTTTATAAACAAAATTTATAAATTAGAAATAAAACATTCAATTGATATGATTTTAGTAGTATTTTTGATTTCATAAAGGTAAATTATGATTATAAGAATATTTTTATGGTTAATTTAATATAAAATGCGATAAATAAAATAATTTATAATTTAAAAATTTAATGTTTATTTTCGCCTTTTTATTCTTAATGAGCACTACTAATTTGTAATTGTCTTTGATCCATGTTATCCAATGTATCGTATGTATCTTGCCCTTCAAATTAATCTTCCATATAGTTATTACTATTTGGCTACTCGGCTGTTCTAAACCTATAATTTTATTTCTAGCGTCTTGCTCTACATCTTTTCTTCTTATTTATTTTCTTTTTGCTATTGCTCTCACTTCCAGTCATATGATTTAAATATTTCTTCACCACTTAATTAACATAATCATTATCCATAGGCTTGTTCATGGTACGGTATATGTTATAGGGCCTGTTTTGGTTAAAGTTTGAGGAAAAATTCGAGTTCAAATTAGAGAAAGTCTAAAACCCACTTTTCTTCATGAAATTATCAGTACTTGATTAAAAAGGAGTGTTGTTAACGTGACTAGTGTGAGTGAACTAAGTGGGAGTAAACTTATTTGAAGATTGTTGTAATAAGTGATTCAAGTTTCTTTGTCCTGGTATTCTTGGTTTAGTTTTATTAGGTTATACATATTGTTGATGCTAAATAAATGAACCTTCAATTATGCTTCCTGATTTTATGTGAGATTAAACTTCAACAATTGGTGTATCTTCTGTCAATATTTTGCTTGTTTTAATTTCGTTTTCCTCTTTAATTATTCTCTCAGTTTTCAACTGTGTCTGGAAATGAATGCCTCTTTAGTTTTAATCAAGACTCTAAATTCTTAAATCCTCTTATTCATAAGCAGGTCTAATAATTCCTGATCTTGTTTAAGGCATAGCAGTCATTGGTCTTTCAATTTGTCTAAAATGATGTATTTCTGTACTTGGGGATCTGCTTTTATTTTATTTAGTATCAGATTGCTTCTACTTACAGTGATATGTAACCTCAAACTTTTTATTGAAATAATCATTACTCTTAAGACTCTTGTGAGGAGACCCAATATTTTAATTATACCTTGTTAGGCTTGATTGTATCCTATTTCTATTTGGAGTATTTTGAAAGCCAATTTCATTTTTTATTTTTTAAATTGATTTTCGTGATTCAAATGCTGCCATTTCTGGGAGTGTTTATTAAAGCTAAATGCTCGGCATAAATTCTGATCCTCCAGGAAATCTCCTATTCATTTCCTTATCAATAATAATGTTCTATCCAACATAAATCAGATTCCCCTCTCCTTTGTTTCCTTAATTATGAACTTTAAGAACAGCATTGCTCGGCTCTTTAGTAAGCTTCCTGTAACTCATATGATGATTGTAGCTGCCTGGACCTACCATTTAATACAGCTTTGTGTTTTCCTATATAAAAAGATGCAATTGATTCTAAATTACTTTATACTATGTGAATCTTTCAGCTTTTACAAAAGTGCCTTGATAAGATCCTTTTGGGTTAAGTTTTGGGTTTAAAATTAGTGATTTCTAGGTTTGTTGGGTTTGATATCTCGATTACTGCTAGCTCTAAGCTTCGATACCTTAGCTACTGCGATCTCTACTCTATCTTGATTAAGGCTCCCTCTAGAGTAAATTGTCATGAAACAGCTTTTTGCCATCTGAGGTTAACTAAATGAATGTTTCATTCACAAAATTAATGAATTACAGTTTATGTATAAAAAGCTGGTGTTCTCTCTTTGGGAGATCGGAATCCCAATAAAGTAGGTCTCATTTTATTTATAATAATTTAATCAAGAATTTTTAATTTAATAAAATGTGAATTGGTTTTATTTCGTAAGTAATATTGAATTAAATCGATTAAAATTTATTTTCTGCTGAAATAATTATAATTCTTTGATTTAAGTCGAACTAATGAGACTAAAAACGCAAACAACATCAGCTATACTATCTCTGAAATGCCTCCCTAGTCTGATGTCAACTAAACTTAAGAAGCTGACTTTCATAATTAGTTCAAGGAAGACACCTTGGAGAGAGACTAGGATGATATCTATTTGTAAAATGATCTCTCAAACATAGTCGACAATTAGTACGAAGAGCACAAATAAACAAATGACCCGCGAAAAACAGAGCAAAAATAGCACTACAAAATGACTGCTAATACAAGACCTAAATCTTCACTTTAAAATGGGAGAATTTCATTCAAGGGCAGTTTGCATCACTTGTAAGAACTTGATAGAAAAAAGTCGTTAAAAAAAGGTTAGAAAATGCAAAAGATAGCATCATAAATCAGAGAATCATAAGAGAAAGTAAGTGAAATTAAAATTTAAAATACTTCACTAAATTGATTAATCTGTTCAGATTCACTTATTTTGCTCTTTTATAGATTCTATTGTTGTATAGTCGAATCAATACATTAAAAAGGCAAGATGAAAAGTCGGTGAAACGTGTAGAAAAAATGCACAAGACTAAATCAGTAATTATCACAAACAGAAAACAATTCGAAACAGTAAGATAAGCATCAAATTTATCAATATTTAGATCAAAGATCACAGATTTGACATATAGCTAAAAAGACAGCAAGAACTTGAGGATATGAAAGTTAAAATCGCTTAAATGAAAAAGTAAAATGATGAAATTAGAAGAAAGATTAAGCAAGATTAAATGAATAAGTAGAAGAGTTAAAGAGACTTAAACTAACAACATACACATGCTTTGAAGATACAGCTTGCCATAACTACTCATGAACAATTAGAAAGTGCAAAATGCATTACAAGTAGAGTCAGAGATTTTAGGCTAAAGGCACTTGAGAGAAGAAGAAGCTTAGAGAAGGAATTTATAGATAAAATCTAATATCAATATCATAAAGATAGAAAGCAAAAAATGCATTAAGTTATGACTTATGAGGAGTAAATAAAGTAGCTAGAGTTATAAGAGTAGATGTTAGTAGATTAACTTAGCAAGACATTTGTACGAGAATAGAAAGAAGCTTTTGATTTTAAGGAATCTTTAATTAAAAATGAAAATTCAAACGACTTGATGAGACAATCAATCGGTCCAAATAAAAATTCCAAGAGCTAAGTCGACATTTTAGACTTGTATTAAACTCCTAGAACTAATAAGCGCATGCTTGATTAACAGTAGCATCTAAGTCAAAGGATTATCTTTGATCCTAAAAATTAACCAAAGATCACTATTAACCAAACAAGCAAAAGTGCTAATCTAAAAAGTTCTTTTAAAACTCCTTAAAACGCAAATATAAGAGATTATAGATCAGGAAGTTAGAAGGGAGGCTGTTCCGACCGACAACCCCACCCCCACCCCCCCACCCCATCCCCCAGCCCCACCCTATACCCTGGACCCCATCCCCACCCCCACCACACCCACCCCCATAAAATACCCTATTTCATATGAAAAAAGTTATCCCTAGAGTCTCAATCGACTTCCTTCTTAACTTCTCGAACACATAATAATTATATATTATTTAAAAATGTCTAAATTTTTTAAAAATATTCTTTTTATGCTATTTCCTATTATTTTTCATTATTTTTATATTTTTTTATATATAAATTAGTTTACCCTAGGCATATATTTTTGTAGACACACTTTTCATTTTTAATGATTCGTATAGATTTTTATACTATATACTCATAAAAATAATAGTAAAAGATTTTATGGACTATATTAAAATATATTAATTTTATTTTGAATTTTTTTATTCCTTAAATTAACACCATTCGACATATCTACGAAAAATAGTCTTAACAATTTTTCAATTTATATTTTTTATTATTAATTGGTAAAAAATTTCATTTAAATATTAAAAAATATAAATTGAAAAATTGTTAAGACTATTTTTCGTAGATATGTCGAATGGTGTTAATTTAAGGAATAAAAAAATTCAAAATAAAATTTATATATTTTAATATAGTCCATAAAATCTTTTACTATTATTTTTATGAGTATATAGTATAAAAATCTATACGAATCATTAAAAATGAAAAGTGTGTCTACAAAAATATATGCCTAGGGTAAACTAATTTATATATAAAAAAATATAAAAATAATGAAAAATAATAGGAAATAGCATAAAAAGAATATTTTTAAAAAATTTAGACATTTTTAAATAATATATAATTATTATGTGTTCGAGAAGTTAAGAAGGAAGTCGATTGAGACTCTAGGGATAACTTTTTTCATATGAAATAGGGTATTTTATGGGGGTGGGGTGGGGGGTGGGGTGGGGGATGGGCGTCCAGGTATAGGTGGGTGGGTGTATGGGGATGGCGGTGGGGGGTGGGGTGGGGGTTGTCGGTGCGGAACAGGGAGCTTTATAAAACGATTTCTCTGTCACTCCAGACAACAAAAGCATTAACTTTGAGAGTGGTTTAAGAAAGCAGAGTAACAAAGCGAGAGCATAGTAAAATTTAAGTTCAAGACTTGGCAATAGTATGAGTAGTAAGATAAATAAAAGCACTGCCAATATTGAAAGAGATTACAGCTAAGAGAAATATTCCATTCCTGTTTATTAAAATGAGTCAACTAAAAAGCCAAAGCTTAACTATTCGAACTTAAAACCTGTTTATTTTATATTGTGATGTAGAAACAATAAGTGATGAACTAAATATCAATGCTTTAAAAAGCAAACTAAGATAAGAAATGAAACTCTATTAAGCAAGACAAATCCATTAGAAGTAATAATGTTAGTTAACAAAATATATCCTAAGACTTAGGTACACTTAATCAAAATACATAAAGCAAAATATCAATTAATTAATAAACTGTGATTACGTCAGCTTTGATCACTAAATCAGAGCAACAAGTTAAAATAGAAGCAGGAATTCAAAAGAAAGTTCAAACACAAAGACAAAATCTCCACACTTAAGTTAAGGGCAATACTAATGTATTGCTATAATATTTGAATATTTTTAATGGCTCAAACATCTAGAGAGAGTTTTCTTTTTCTAGAACAGAGCAAAATGCTAATCAATCGAAATATTAACAATTATCACCACTTATTAATCAAAATCTGAAGTCCCCTTAAACAGACAACAAGACAAAGCAAGGTAACATGAATAAGTCTTACAATATCAATAGCTCATAACAATTAAATAGAAGTAACATGGTTTCTCAAGATTAATTAACAGGACTTAATCATTCTTTCTAACAGCCTTTGAGGTAATGACTTAGTAGAAACTACTAAGTAAGAGTCTTCTATATGAAATAACAATTTATGAATTTATATTTATAAAATCAATGAATTAACTTAGAATTTACAGTTCTGCAAATGTTAATATTTGATATTTGTCACTGTAACTATAGAATTTTGTATATTTTACACTGATAAATTCTTTGGTGAATGTAGTATATTAACAATACAACATTACAACGTCATTATTAATATAATTGAGTAACATCAATTGTTTTAATAAGAATCCTAAATTTACATTATACCTAATTGTAATATTATATAATTGAAATTGATAAAGTAATTAACAAACAACATACCATTATAACTAAATTCATAAGCTAATCATATATTTTATTAAAATTATTAAATATAAAGCATAATTTGAAAATTTTGCATAAATGCAAAAACATAATTAACTCCTCAAATTTATCTTATTCAATGAAATCTAATTAAAATTAAATTTAATTAAAGAAATAATTGTTAAAATTTACTCTAAAAACACAAATGCCTAATTTTTTTAAAAAATAAATTTAGAATATAATTTGGTTTTTTTAAATAAAATTAAACATAATTAGATTTTATGTTATAATTTAAAATAAAACAGGGAATTAATTCATGATATAATTGAATTTATCCAAATAATTTATTATAAATGATAAATCTTAAGTAAAAATTGATAATAATATAAAAATTTAATCAACATTAAGCAAGAATGCAAACCCACTGTTTTAACCAAGTACTGCAAGTTCAAACTCAGCCTTAAATGATTTGGGACTTCAGCCAAATTGCTGAAAAATAAAATTCACAAGTGTGTGATGCCTCCCTTTTAAGTACTATGCAACCTCTAACTCAACACCTCGCTCGTTAAATTTAATATAATAATTAATAGGGATCAAGCATTAACATGAGATAGCTTCCTCAATTGAGCTAAAGCTCAAATATTTATTTAATTAAAATATCAATAATACATTAATACATTAATATTTGATAAGCTCAGAGATATTATCATAAAATTATAAAAATCTTATTCATTAAGATAGGAAATATTTATTATTATAAATAAATGTTAAAACCACTAATCATTTAGGGATTATCCATATTAGTTAACTAAATAAATTAGATTCTAACAAGAATTAACTTATCTAAAAAATTTAAATTATAATTTTGTATATTTTAAAGCGAAAGTTTTTAAAGTTTAATTATTTGGTTATTGATTCCCTATTTGTTTTTAGTTTAAATTAGAAAAAAAACATTGATTTGATTTATAATTTAATATATATCTATTTCTTCAACCTCTAAGATAGGCAATAAAACCCAGCTCATTTTGAAGCAAATATGCTACAAATAAATTAAATTAGGCTCCCTTCTCTAGGACATATCTATAATCCTGATAATTATTAATAAGTCACTTCATTAAAGCCAAATATAGGCTTCCATGAATATTATTTGCACATTTTTTTAAACTATATGTTAAGATATTCTAAATTTTGAATAATTCTTGATTTTGCAATAAGTTGCCTCTGAGCGAACTCAATACTAATAGCTTAACTTTTCTCCTACTAGTCAATTAAATAATTCAACATATGAAAACAGCCTCCAAATGACACAATTAAATGCTATTATTCAATTACTTACAATAATTACATTTTTAAATTAAATTTGTGGACAAGCTTCCTAACCTTCTCTCCAAATAGAATTTCTTTAATTTAATTTTATATTACTTAATATTGTATGATATTAATAACAACTGAGGAATATGGATCTTGCTTATATATTTCTTACAATTATTTTGAAGATTTACAATTAATATTTGATTATTTTCATGAAAGTAAGTATGTTATCAATAATGTTTTAAGGAGAATATTTATACGTTTTAATGAATTTATATAAATTAGGTTTTATCCTAAAATTTTCTTAGAAATAGAATAAAATTATTATAAATTAGAAAAAATATAAAAATAATTGTAATTGAACACTGCGAAAGAGTTTCCGAGAATTAAAAAAATTCCACTATTAAGTTAAAGTGATATTTTAAGAAGAGATACATTGCCCTTTAATTTTTATAATTTATTAATAAAAGTTTGGAGAACACTGCATTGAGTTAATAATAATAATAAGTAATTCAACCAAATTACTTTGACTCTAAACCCATTAATTTCACTTATTTGTCCAAAAATCTATATTTTATTTTTACTTTATTTTAATCAAATAAATAAGGCTCTCTTATAAAATAGTGATATATAATAAAAGAGTATTATTTAATTAGTTATTTCTTAAAGAATAAAACCTCATACTTGCTATTTATTTGAGCAATATCTGTGCAAACTAAGATTCTAAAAATAAATAATATTAATTGAAAATAGAGAACATAATTTCAGAATGCAGGCTTCTCGAATTAATGATGGCTGTGGAGCATATTTCGGATGAGGACCACATTATTATTCCTGGTCAAATCAGATTTAAGTCGCAGACTGTCAGAGGTTCAAAGTATCGAGGAGTCTCAAAAAACGGAAATAAGTGGTAGGTCCTTGTGATGGGCAACTAGAAAAAATAATATAGTGGTTCAATTAAGGATGAATTAATGGCCGCCAAAATGTATGATAAATTCGCTATCAAGAATTTAGGATTTAGAGCCAAAACTAATTTCAATTATAAAAAGAAAGATATTTAAAAGATTTAAAGAGAGTGAAAAGTTAAGTATAAAGCTTTCTTAATTTAATTATTCCTATATAAGATTATAAATCAAATTCTTTATTGATTGAACCCTTAATAAGATCATTAGGGATCTTCAAGAAGATAACAATCATGAAGACTAGTGAATAATCTAAAAAGATTATCATTAATCAGGGTACAAAATATATAATTATAATATTTATAATAAGCTATTACAAATATAAAAAATAATTGCTACATTATGTTTTATAAGTTTTATACTTAGGCTTGATTATTAGCAAAAATATTAGGTTTTAAAAGCAATTTAAAATAAAATATACAGTGTTAATCTCAATTGTTTCAATCTACATACTCTCTGTATTTAATATTTTTATTAAAAGTTTTCTTAGATATTATAAATAATTAGGATGACATCTCTAATTATAAAAATTGGCTTATTTATTTTTTTATAATAATAACTCTCATCAAAAATGAAAAAGTCTATTTATTAAGTGGGATTCTAGCCAACTTTATTTTATTTAATTAATAGAAAACTATTCATCAAATTGAATTGGAAAAGAAATTATCCAATTTAATCGGTATTTCTTATTAAATATTCTTTTCAAATTGTTTTAAATTAATTAGCTATGCGATAAAACGTATATCAAAATAATATAATGATATTTTAAACTATATCAAAATTGTATGCTTGATTTTAGGAAATTTAAATTATAATTAAAAGCGGTAAATGTTTTTATTTAAAATTCATTTGTATTCAATAATTTAAGGATAAGGCAACCTATTTTTACATAATTATAAACTATGCTTTAAAATTTGATATTTTTTTTCCTTTAATGTCGAAGCTTATTTCGAAATCTTAACTTAAAAAATAAAATAAATTATAATAACATATCTTCAAATTATTATAAATTTTGGAATATTTTGCTTAAGTATTAGAGAATTATTCTCTCAGTTATATATTTAGAAATTTTGATTAATTTACAAAATTAAAATTACTGTATAAATAATACTCTAGTATTCAAACTAAACTTCAATAAGTACGAATAGTAGTCAATCCATTTTATTTATTTATTATTTTATCTAATTTTATTGATATCTAAATATAATCCATAAAATTTCTCAGAAAATTTCAATTCATTATATATTCATTTTTATTCTTAGTGTTTCCTAGAAGCTTGACTAGAAAGAGCTTGAGTTAAAGAAACTAATAGAAAATGTAGAAAAAGCTCTTGATTACGAAAAAATTCGGAGAGCTAGAGAAAAATCTTTAAATTATAATTGTTTTTAATATTTGCGACAAATAATACTTTCATTTGAGTAATCAAAACCCCAAAATCCTTTCATTAGTTTTGATTAAGTTTTTGATTGATAAAAGTATACTATTAGTGCATACTTTATTAGGGTTTTAATAGGGTTTATGTAGGGCTTTAATGTTTAAATATTAGAAATTTAAGTGAACATACCAAGCGAGTTTTTAAGATATCTCACACAAACATAAGCTTAGTGTCATGTGGCAGTTCTCTGAATTTTATCTTTCTAAGATGATGTTTATGTGTTTCTATTGTTTGTTAATTCTCTTAGCTTTGCTTGATAAAAGTTGAGTATGTAAGTTCTCTGAGACCTCCATTTATTTTATTTTTATCGAGATATTGCTTGATTCTCTGATTAGAATCTCTCTCATCCCTGCAGCTAAAGTAATCGTTTCTTGGCATGTCGCTCTCTTTTATTATTACTGCTAGAGCCCAGATATCCCATTAAGTGTCTCCATCTCTCCAATCCTCTCTCTCTCTGGAAAATATCCAGGAGTGCCGTATACATTTCCTTATGCAGAGGCTTGCACTCTTTGAGCTCTGTTGAAGTCAATAATATAAACTCTAAGAGGCTGAAAGTTCATCATGATGTTCTCTGGCTTTAAGTCTCTATGAACATAACCTAGCTTGTGAAGCTCTTCAATCCCTTCAACTATCTGCTATACTATCTAGCTAATTTATCTCTGACATCTATTGTCAGATAAGAATTCTCTGTAAGTCATTTCAAGTAAAGGAAGCCTGAAGGCTACATGATCTTTACCAAGTAAAATAGCATCAAGCTAGATGATATGCCTACACTCATTTAACTTTGCCTTTTAAAGAGCATAATACTCATTAGCAAATTCCATTTGGAACTTGTCATCAGCAAGGAAGTAATTGAAAGGATATATCTTATAAGCATATTAGTCATCAGTAATGACTCTCTTCTCTATTTTATCTTCAAGAGTGAGGTAGCTTTCTAGGCAAGAATCTAAGTCAATAATTTTTAATATTGGAATCTTCATTGCCTCTATTTTAACCATGATTTTATTGATCTCAGAGACTGGAAAGTTCTTGACTGCTTTCTTCATTTTAACTTACTTCTAGACTTCAACTCTAAGAGACTCCACTGGGTTTCTTGATCTTCTCTTTTAGAGGAATCTATTCCCTGTAGGTTCATGAATAAAGACAAAACTTTAATTGTGCTTTTTCTTTAAGTGCACTTTGAGGTCTCTAGTATGAGAATATGGCTTCTCACAGAACTCACAGACATACTTCCCATCTTTCTTTTAATGCTTGAGATATAACCTTGGCATATCGTTGTGTATATCTCTCAATTGTCTTTTATAAGTTGACTTGTAAGGGAAAACTTTATTGCATTCTTTGCATTAATAATCAACTTTGGCTGGGATTTATTAATGCTCTATGGCGGGTTGTTTAACCTTCTCCTCAATTTGTACAGCTTCTTTGATAACCTCCTACTTAACTTATATTTTCTTATATTAAATATCAAAGCTAGACTAAGCAAAGTTGTCATAAGTAGGCTCCCACTGAGTACAAGCGTCTCTGGTCTCTACTTTTCTTGGTTGCTGGAATGATAACTTTTATTGACATGATCCAAGTAATGCCGCTCTTCTCAAAAGGTTAGCGCTCATTTTAGTTTTCTGATATATTTTATTATAATAATGATAAAATCTACCTAGATAAACTTATATAGTAGAGTATAAGACACTCTGGTAGATTCTTTGCTGAGAGGAAAGAAAATTAACTAACCATAAAAGACTGTAAGTTGACATATTTTATGAGAATTTTATACATTTTAGTAAATTAAAATACTCCTAATGAAGTTTTGTTTCTCTAGGAGGTCCTCCAAATCAAGTTTGAACTTAATTTGGAGGTAAAATTATTAAGCATTTTTAAATTTAATCTGCTCCTAATTAAGTTTTAACCTTTAAAATTTAACTCCTAATAAAGTTTGAACTTAATTTGGAGGACCTCCTAAAATAATTAAACATTATTAGGAGCAATTTAATGGAGAAAGTTTGATAAAGATGGAAATCAATCTGTGAAACTTGGAGCAAGTTTTTCAATGCTTCTCCTCATATCTTTTCATAGGTTGACCTCCAGTAGGTCCTCCCTATTTAGTAGTAAGATTTTAATAAACTTAGAATGGATATCCATAATTTTAAATTTCATTAATATTTCTAGAAAGAGGAAGCAAGATGGAGTCTATGAATGATGCAATGAAGAGAATTTAATCTCAAGATTTAATAGGAAAATTTCGAAGTAAAGAGGACCTTTATAGATATTTGGTATAGCAAGGTAAGTTCTTAAGTAAGATTAATAAATCCATTATAGTTGGATTGTTCTTGCCGACTTAGGAGGGAACTAAAATCTCATTCTTAAAAGCCTTACTGAGTGAAGAGAAAAAAGCTTTTAAGTCTAATGAAATTAGGATGATAGAGATACCTAACTACCCTGAAATATCAGTGACAAACCTATATGACGATGCTATGAGTGATCCGGACGTAGCTCTCTACCTTCCATCAAAGCTACAGCTCTCTAATAAGTTGCCAGAGAGAAACTTCTTCTTTGGTGTTCTTGCAACTCTGAAACCTGAGTACTTAAATGAAGTTATTTAAGAAGCTCACAAGAAACGCTACAGCATCTCTCCTGAAGAAAAAGAGAAGCAAGGTATTAAAATAAGTGATACCTGGCTGTAGGAACTTCAAAAGCATCCTTTCATCTCAAGTAAGCTTAGTCTTCTAACTTTATAGAAAAACCTGGTACTGCTATATACTTGATGAAAGAGCGCAGCAAATTAAACAGAGAGAGAAAGTCTCAAGTAAAACATGAATTGAGTAAGAGACTCTTCAAAGATTTATAAAAGCCAGACGAGATGAACATAGATGCAGGGGCTGGCACTAAGAGAAGAAACATGGGCCCAAGCAAGCCTTAAGAGGAAGAAAAGAAAGAGAAGCCAAATCCCTTTACGGGCAAATTTAATATGTGAACTTATTCATTCGTTTAAATCTAAAACTTATTTATAAACACAAAATCTCCCTTCTCTTGCGCATACTTTAGCTTTATCATCGCTGACTCTCTTAGCAGCACTCTTAATAAAATCGACTGTATCTATCTTTAAATCATGCATCAGATGGTAGAGCAGCAATTTCTTATAATGACCTTTCAATAACCCCCAATATAATTCAATTCCATTGAACTAAGGGCTGTAAGGAACATTAAATACAGGTGTTATATTTAGCCCTTCATATTCTCTCCTTGAGTCTTTAGTTTTATGAACTGACAAGTTATCAACGAATAGAATAATCTCTTAGTCAGCGTACTTATCTCTGAGTTATTGCAAGAACTTAATATATTATTCAGTCTTTATAGAACGAGGGTGAATAACATAAGTCTCGAGGCCACTATCTTCACTTATTCCATCAAGAATAGCATGAGTTTACACCTTAACCTTTTAGTCATAAACTTCTATATTACTATACCTCTTGTATCAAGACCTTGATATAAAGGTATTGAATGTAAATACTGCCTCATCAGCGTGTATGAACTTTATATTATGCTCTTAAGACCTCTGCATTTAATCGAATATATAATTTAAATTAGTCTTATAAAATGGAACATTAAAGTCAATCACTCTCTTAATGCGATTGACTGTCTTGTAAGATATTCCGTTCTTTTTATATATGTTAGCTATCGATTAAGCAGAGATGTGAAGCTCAGGAAATTGGCGATGAAACATCACAGCTCTCTAGGCCAGAGAGAAGTGAGCCCAGTATTTAAGAGTCTTATCATTAATGAGATAATCAATATGATGCTGCTAAAATTTTCGAGGTCTTTTAGGCTTAGAATTAAGCTGCTATCTCTTTAAATTCAATGCTAATAGACAGTGAGACCTAACAGTAGCAGGAGATTTATGGAGTAGCCTTGCTATGATAGGCTTGAGTTGATCATTATATTCATCACATCCATAGTGCAACTTAAACAATAAATCTATATACTCACTGTCATAAACAGACCCCAAACCTCGCATATACTCACTTAAATCACTAATATTTAAACATTAAACCCCTACATAAACCATATTAAAACCCTAATAAAGTATGCACTAATAGTCTACCTTTATCAATCAAAAACTCAATCAAACTACTGAAAGGTTTTTGGGGTTTTTAATGTTAACTAATATTTGCATAATCTGATTATGTGTTGGATTTTGGCAAAATTCAAAAATAAGCTAAGGATGCTAAGAATCTTAGTGAAAGCGCTTAATAAGCAACAGAAAATACTGGAAACATGATTAAAGCAATTATTGAGAGTATATAAATTAGTCAAGCTCTAGAGATTCAAGATGAAATTTATAGAAAGTAAGTTTGAATCAAATGACATATTTTATTCTGAATTTTGAAAGAAAAATAATTTGATCTTAAATGCAATTATCTTATAGGTCAATATCTCTTATGGGTTACTAATTGCAAAATTCTCATTAATTTTAATAACATCCATTTAACGAGTCAGTAGTGCAAGATAAGCATAATAGTTTCTTTAATGATAGTAGCTTAATATCAGCTAATAATGCAATTTAATAAGAATTTTATGAATTGGGGAAATGATGCGAGTATGTTGGTTGGTTATGATAAGCTTAACAAGGACTTAAACAATAAATCTATTTACAACTTTTATTAAATAACAATTCAAGTGAGAGTATTATATAATAAATCAGTTATTAGCTCAACAATTCACTCTAAATCATATTAAACGCTTCCTTTTGTAAAACCAAAATATCCCCTGCTTAAGAATGTGATTGAGAACAAGTCACATGCAAACGTAGTTTCAATCAATAAAGATTGCATAACTTGCAGTAATTAGAGTGCAATAATTATGAAAGGCTTCAAAATGGCATGCTTGAGCTATCAAAGCTCTTCACATGCTTATAAGAGCGTTTAATAATAGCAGAGAGCAATTGATACACTTGAAGTGTTAACTTATAAATAGGACTTGGGCTATAATTAATCATTAGATTTAACTAATTGTAAAGCTAGTTAAATTTATTCTGCTTTTTTTATTAACAAACTTTAAATTATAAATTGAGACAAGGACATCCATGGAAAGTAGAGTCAAGCATGAAGGATAATGAAACAGACACAACTGATATAGACAACAATTAAAATTTAACTTAGACAACACCCTTAAATCGAAGATATTTCGATGATCAACCCTCTTCACTACATCTTTTCGACAATGAAATAATAAAGAGCAATAACTTGTAGGCAAACGACTCCATTCTCCAGCTAGACTAATTTACAAATGCAGCAACAGCTGATCATAAAGCTGATGTTATAAAATCAAATTCTTTTGTTTTGCCCAAAATTGAAGCTAGAAACAATTTGCTAAATTCTTCCACTCAAGTATTGTAACTATAGAAGGATTAAAAACCCTAAACTAGATTAAAAACTATTGAAAAATCCAAAACTAATGAAATATTCGAATTGGTAGATTAAGTTTCTTATAACAATTGAACAATTAAAGAATATATAAATATTTTGATTTTATTTAAATAAGGCTTGTTTTTTTAATTTTGTCACCTAGATAGGAGTTAAAAGAATAAATTACCCATAACATTTTAATCTTTATTGAATCTATGGTTAAGATATGGATTGGATTATTTTGAAATATTTAATCATTAAATTTACTGAGAATTTACTTTTGATAGAGTCTCTGAAAAGGAAAATTAAATTAAATATTATTTAATAACTCAAAGTTAGTTTATTAATTTCAGCTTAAATTTATTCATTAACTTACTCTGTTTTTATAAACATTGATATATAATCTATCTGATAAACCTAATGTAATACTATAATAATGATAAGATTTGATTTCGATTAAAGATAGAAATCAATCATGAATTCATATCAAACAGCAGGTTTAGTGATGAAGAAGGAAAGGAAAGATGCCGGTGCAAGTTTAGAAACTAAACATAGTTTACAGAAAACTATACTAAAAACTTCAAGACTAGACTTAGCTAAATCGATAGATAGAGCAAGTAATACGGACAATAAAATAAAATTAAGTAACAAGTTAGCTAAGGATGAAGTGAATATTTTATTGCAGGAGTAAGCTGGGGTTTTAACTTCTAGGGCAGAATCAAAGCACACAAATTTAGGCAGACTGTCGGCTTTTCATTAGTCTCAGTATTCTGATATGTATAAAACATCCATTAGTAAAGGCAATGATATACTTATTCTGATAAAATCATATTAATATAACAAATATTGTATGATGCAAATATTCTATTAAGAAAATATAGTAGATGGTCATTGCTAATGAGTAGATCTCTCTCTGGCTAAAAATACAGGAAAAAGATATATAATAATAAAATGATCATGATAGAGATGTTAATAGTTCAAAAGATGAGACTGGAAACAAATTTTTGAAAAGAGTCATTAACAATAATCAAAGTGTAGTTTTAGGAGCAAATGCTAAATCTGGCAAGAAATTGAAATGAAAGAACAAAAATAATTTTTAAAATATTGATAAATCTATAGTAAAGATTGAATTGACAATTTCCTTAATTTCACACAATAAGTTAAGTAGCTTTATTTTAAGTGACCAGGTTTGTAATAATCAAGGAAGGTTGATATAATACATATAATAAATTTAAATTTTTAAAAAATAGAAAGCAATCAATATGTTCGCTTCATGTGGATTCGGTGCACTTCTCAAAGAAGCATTTAACTTACATTTTTAATATTACATTATAGGATGCTAAGCATTACTCAGGCCTTGAAGAGGCTATCCTCAGAAACATCGATGCATGCAAGACCCTCTCAAAGATGACTAGATCATCTCTCGGTCCTCATGGTATGTGCTCTATTTAATGAAAGAGTCAATATATAAAAGATGCTTCCCTCCAATACTAAATTACAAATATTTGAAGTATTTCTAAATTCTAATTTTTTATAGGCATGAATAAAATGGTCATCAACCACTTAGATAAATTGTTCGTTACATCTGATGCTGCTACTATCATTCGTGAAGTTGAAGTCATCCACCCATAGTTTATATTCTCTTTTATTTTAAATTAAATATGATGCTTTTATCAATACTAATTAAAAAACAAAGAATTCTAAAATTATAACTTGAACCCAGCAGCAAGAATGATTGCTATGGCCACTAAAATGCAAGAGAGTGAAGCTGGTGATGATACCAACTTTATTATCTCATTCACTGGTGAGCTCATGCTATAAGCTGAAGGTCTTTTGAAGATGGGCCTCCATACCTCAGAAATTCTCATTGGTTACGAAAAGGGAGCCAAACAAGCTCTTGAAATCGTTGAAGGACTTTCATGCTACTTATTTTATACTAATTTTTATTTTTTAAATTTGGACCCTTTAAAATTAAAACTCTTTTATAACTCAGTTAAGAACATCAAGGATAGAAATGAATTGCAAATATGTATTAAAACTGCTATTGCAAGCAAGCAATTCGGTCTTGAGGATTTCAAGAGCGGACTTATTGCTCAAGCTTCTCTCCACACCATGCCAGCAGATCCAACCAAGTTCAACGTTAATCAAGTCAGAGTACAAAAGATCTTGGGAGGTGCCATTAATGACTCAGTTGTCATTCATGGTATGGTTGTCCTTAGAGGTTCTGAAACTAGCATCACCAACGTCTAAAAGGCTAAATTGCTATCTTCAACACCTCAATTCAATTCAATATATTTTAAATAATCATAGTATAATTGTAATCCAATATATGAACATTTGAATTATCTAAGAACTGTTAATTTAGTGATTGAAATGCAACAAGGTGAGACTTATGGAACTGTTTTGCTTAAGAATGCTGACGATCTTTTGAACTACACTAAAGGTGAGGAATTGCAATTCGAAACCTTCGTTCAAGGTCTTGCTGAAGCTGGAGTCAACGTTGTTATTAATTATTAATACTTCTTATTAATAGCTTACAAAGTGTAAATGCTTAAAGTGTTAAAATTTATCGGTTCAGGATCAATCAGTGATCTAGCACTTCACTTCCTCGAGAAATACAAAATCTTTACTCTTAAGTTGATGAGCAAGTGAGAATTAAAGAGAATCGCTAAGTCAGTTGGTGCAGTTGCTGTCGTTAAGCTCGGCAATTCAATCCCAAAGGACCTTGGTTTTGCTGATGAAGTCATTGTTAAGGAAATTTCATCAACCAAGGTCACTGTCTTCAGAAGAGACGAAGATGAGAATAAATTATCTACTATTTTACAAAATTAATTAAAAAAATTATGAATTCTTGATAATTAGTAAAAATTATAAATCAAATATCGTTGTTTTATTAATATATATCAGTATGTAAACTTATCCAGATAATAGAATATTAAATTGTTATAATAATTAATTTTTGAAAAGTCTGTATTGATTGTATTGAGAGGTTCAACCAACACTCTTCTCGATGATGATGAGAGAGCTATTGATGATGGTGTGAACACTGTTAAGTCCCTTGTCAAGGACAAGAGATGCCTTCCAGGTGGTGGTGCCACTGAGATCCATCTCGCCTCCAAGATCCAAGCCTACGCTAAGACCCAACCAGGTCTTGATCAGTACGCTATTGAGAAGTTCGGTCAAGCATTCGAAGTGATCCCAAGAACCTTGTCTGAAAATGCTGGACTTAAGGCTGAAGAAATTCTTGCTAAATTATATGCTGAGACTGTCAAGAGTCCCAACTTTGGTAAATAAACTAGCTTAATTGTTACTGAATTATTTCTCTCCTTTCTAAAATCCTATAATTTATTTCAATTTTCGAATAAGTTAAAAATTTCAGAAGACATTTAATCTTAATTAAACATGTTAAAAAATTTAACTTTAAATAAATTAGATTTTACTTTATTCGTTTTTATTTAATCTGAAATTGATGGTATTATTTAAAAATACATAAAAAATTTTAAAGATGTAGTAATTATTTATAATGTTGATACAAAAACAAATTAGAATTAAAGTGATTGAATCAATAGTCAATAAATTTGATTATTAAATGAGCAATAAGGTTATTGAAGCTAAATATATCAAATGAATAAAATCTTATAAACTTTAAAGCCAAAAAATATTCCTTTTATAGTCTTTATGTGAAATAATAATTTTTTCTATTTTAATAATGATTATAATATTTAAAATGCTTTCTTTTGTTATTGGTTCAATAATTTAAAAACCGAATTTAATTTCTTGTTATGAACGTTAGATTTTTTTCATACTTGTTTTTTGAATATATTTCAATTTATTTTATAAATATTAATATATGATGGTATTGATGTATCAGATGATGAAGTAAAAGACATGGTAGAAGCTGCAATTTTAGATTCAATGGAAGAAAAGACATGGGCTATTAAATTATCCATTGATGCCGTCCTCACCATTCTCAGAGTAGATCAAATTATTATGTCTAAACCTGCTGGTGGGCCAAAGCCAAGAGACTCCCAAGCACCAGATCTCGATGATTGATTAATCAGTGTGATAGCAGTACATAAAGAGTAATAATAAATATATAGATTGTTTAATATATCACAAAATAGATAATACTCCTTTGAAATCAAAAGATTATTAATAATTTTAATAAAATTAATGTTCTTTCTTCTTAGCGCTCAATATATTCGATTTTTTTGCTCACAAAAAATATATTTTAAACAATTAACTTATTTTTTTCTTGTTCATTATAATTTATTTAGTCTCTTATTAAGTATATGGGTGTTTATATTTAGAAGTATAAACTTAATTTAATTTTAATTTAAGCTTTTATTATTTTAAAAGCATGGGTATTTCAACTTATTCAATTCAATTTCATTATTAAAAATATAAATTAATTAAATTATAAATATTTTATCTAGAACAATTTCGATTATCCCCTCCACAATATTTTGTTTTCTATCAAAATGCATACATTTATACTTTCAATGCGACAAATTGATTTAAATAAATGAATCAATTATAATTTATATTAAAATAAATTATAGAAATTCGATAAAATAAATGAATTTATAGCTATAATTAGACACATCATTCTTGACTAATCATTCTGCTATTGAATGATCTTACTGAGAACATTTGACTATTATTTTCGATTTCATTTTCATATTCATATAAACTGAAAATTGAATAATTCAAATTATCTTCACTGTTACTAGAAAGAAGGAATTTAAATTACTTGAAATCTTGGAGCAATTTAATCAGAAACCCAAATCCTAAACATGGATCTAACTCTTTAGTTTTCAATAGCCAAGCCTCTGTTGTATGAAGCTTTGCTTGCTCTTTTTCATTTAAGTTATACGTTGTTTCAATATCATTAGTGTAATCTTAGACTTTATGTGGGTCTAAGAATATTAATTTCACTTTATTCGTATCTTAATCAATGATATGCCCGACAAAGTAAAATGCTTTATTTGGCTTTCCACCTACTATTCCTACAAATTAGGGCATTTGCATGTATTTTGAAATTATTTAATGATAAATAGGGTCGATTTTAGATAGACCTAACCGTACATTAACAATTGCCAAAACTCATTTTTCGATTCTTAGTTGTTTAGAGGATGTTAGTCTTAATCAATTATTGATAATTTGTCATAATTAATTCTTCTATCACAATCTATACCCATTTAAGAAAACGTTAAGTCTTCATAGTTTACTCTATTCTAAGGATTAAATTCACTAAAATCATTTGAATTTGAATTCATAACAATAAAGTCTTTACATTATTGTCTCTCTTATAATTAATTGACAAGCTTACATCCCTTTTTCATTATACTTTCAAATACTATGGTACCTTCTTAAAATGTGCGAATTTCAAATTGGTTAAATGGCTTATAATTATCATTTAAATTTTGTAAGATAGTTGTAATACTGCTCACACCATACCAATCCCCTGGAAATCTCCCTTATTGTAAACCTTCAAGAGCAATATTTTAAATAGAAAAAGCTGACTATGAGCTTTCACGCATCTTATCATCGAATCTAAGTAAAGTTTTATAAAAAAAAACAGAAAAATTTAGCAAGCATTGTTTACATCAATTTGAGAATAGATGTAATAGGATATATAAAAGCACTTTACTGTAGTGAATTAGCAATGATCATTTGTGCACTTCTAATTGTGCAGCCTCAATTACAGTTAGTTGTCAGATTTTTAACAGCTACTCCATTTTGTTCTTTCTTTTCTATCAAGAGAGGCTTGAAGTTCTTTTTGTATGTTAACCATATTATTTCTTTAATTTAATTTTATACACTCTGCCTTGGCACTAAAACTTATTTTAATCTAAATTGACATACCAATATTTTAGAAGATGTAAACCAATATGTTTCTTTGCTCATCTTTGAGAATGGCTTTGTAAACTCCATCTTTCATAAATTTAAAACCAATATTCGTCCTAAAATTGATTATTGAATAAAGATTTTGTAAATAAAGGTTTTAATTATTTTTTTTGCATTAAATTTTCCCATTTCTTGCATTTGTTGCATGAATTTCTACTTAAGAATTAAAGCAATTTTTACTTAATGATTTTAATGATAATCTTTCACATCCATGTCTTTATCGTCTAAGTATTCAAATGAATCTATGCCATAAATCTCTCTTATATCTTCAGATTATGGATCTATTGTTATCTCGTCATAGGGTTCCTAAAAAAAATACATTTTGTAATAAATTATGAGAAAATTGTAATTTAAGAACTTACAGTTGAGAGATTTCTTTGTATGTTAATTTACTGAACTTTAATTTCCTCATCATAAGCAGCATTATTATTTAAGCTCGATTATAACTATTTTTGCATATTTATTTTCTCTAGTTCTTCCCAGTTGAGATCTAGACTTTCAAATTCGTCCATAATATGGGATATTAGAGTGGATTTTTTGACAATTTCAAAATCATTAAATGTATTGCTATTCATTGAGTATTCTCTTGGCGATGGATTAAGTATCTAATCTTATTGATATTACTGTAAGCTATCAAGACTTTGATCTTGAATCGATATAAAAAATTTAACTTATAATTACTTTTAAAATTTAAGGGAAAAGAATGAATGTATAACTTTATTTGCCTTTGCAAATTAAAAGTAATAATCTTAAACATGATTTTTAAAATTAATTATTCTGATCAAAATATCTACTTATTTATTATTAATGTTATTCAAAAATATAATATTTCATTAGAATTGCAATATTTATAAAAAATATTGAAATTAAATATCAACAAAATATAAAAATAATCATTTAAACCTTCAATAAATAATCTTGTTTATACTTGACCTAATATCAATCATAATGTTTTTAATTTGTGCACGCCCATCAACTGGTCTTTCAAGCGGCACTTGAGCGAGCCCCTGATTCCTTTCTCTTTCATGAAATTCAAACTTTGATTCTTTGATCAAGTTTCCCATTCCCTTACTAGAGCTTAATTAAACATGTGACTATGAATTCTGTAGCAATTTAAACAATAAACTATAAAATAACTTTAAAATGCAATTTAATTTATTGTATAAAACCTTTAAAAATATAGTAATTTTTAGTTTTGCTTCTTGTGTCCTTGATTCAAATGCTTTACTTGTGTTTATTAAATGATTGGACCATTATTGAAAACCGTAGTTTAATTATTCATTGTTGAATTGTCAAGATGTTGATGATTTTCTAGTTTTTGTAAGATTCATAAGAATTATTTACTGTAAAAATTGAGAATTAAAAAATATTAATACATAAAATAAAAATGAATTAATTCAAATAAAGTAACATTGATGATAAATGCAGGGCTCAAATACTTATACTCTGATTCAATAATTAAGATCCTTAAAAAGCTTAATTCACCTTTTTTACTTATAAAAAAATTGGGTAAATATTTGGTTGTAGCCAAAATTAGATACGAAAAATTTGCATCAATCATGAGATCAAGTATAAAAAGACTTAAAAGAATAAAAAAAGGACTTTAAATTTATAAATAAATCACTTAAACTATTTAGTAAATAAAACAACTTTGAGTGACCTAAAAATGTACTCAATAGCAGATAGAGCTAAAATCTTTCATCGCAAATTTCCTGATAAAAGAATCTCAGCT